>JAODJX010000053.1:922364-924864 GCA_026776945.1 Isichthys henryi
CGACAAGTTGGGGTGCATGTTTTGAAATCTGCGGAAGACCGACTCGGATTGACGTTCCCAGTCCACTAAAAATAAAATATCACAGCTGGGAAAGTCATGCTGACTTAAACGTGTGAATGTGTACCAGTGAATTTAGGGATAAGGGTTCATATTATTATTGTTATGGAATTAATCCCTCTGTTTTTAATAATCAAGCAATGCACGCAAATGTAGTGCAGTTTGAAAAATGACTATGCATTAATTAACAAAGGACACCCCCGTTTGTATACACATTTAGGTTTAAGATATAAAATAATTTCAAATTATCTTGCACAAGGTACTGTAATGAGTTCTCCGCAACGTTTAATTCCTTGGTGCGGAACATGTTTTGAGTTTTAAAGAAATTAGTAAATGGGATCTTTGAAAATAAGCTAATAAGGCAGTGACAGAATTATTTAAATACCGCCTGTTCTGTCGGGACATTTTTAATTGGGATCATGTTTATGAATAGCGCATTAACACCAGCTCACATATTTTAAGCAGTTGGTGTTTGTTGCAGACATTTCAGCTCAGTCTGCCCTGCATTTTTAATGTGGCTCTTTTGTCAAAGCGCCAATTCTTTGTTTATAGATCATCACAAAGAGAGTAAATGTCCCAAGGGCAGAAGCACCTCTTGCACTAATGACCTCCACCCAATAAAAAAGGGGGAATACTGTGAGATGTCAAATTTTCCCCATGCCTTACCCCCCAGGGTAAAGCAAAATCAAGTTGCCCGTGGGGGAGGGGGGCGGTCCAAAAATTCCCAAAATACTCATTTAGCTGGAACATTTGTTATGCAGTCAAAGTCAAACATAGGCTTATTTTTTTATATTTCAAAGCACAAAGCTCATATTTCTGCGTGAACGCCAAACAGAAAGCAAAGCAATTTCTTGCTCAAGTGGATTACTGAATTGCGATGGCCTGCCTTTAATCTTTGATCCTGTTCAACTGGGTTTGCTAGAGCTAATACCCACCTGCGGAGTGAGGCATGCTGGGTAAGCGGGGGGAAGGGGGATTTCTGCCTAACCTTCTCGGAGTGGTATCTCACTTGATGTGGCTTGTGTTGCTCCTCGGAAAGCTGAACTTCCAGTTCAGCACAGTATGGACTGCTTCTCTAATTTCCCTACTCATCTTTCCTCGAGTATATGTCCTAGAGTATGAACCGTACGAACCAAACTAAATTTCATCCTTTTTTACAGTTGTATATATTTTTTACCCAGCTCGGTGTTTTCTGTTATGTTTCTACTACTGTTAATACAAAACAATTACTTGATTTTTATCAATGTCGTGGGATTTTTCTCATAGCAGGGCCTATTTTAACTGAACCGCACATTTTTCTTTGCAGGTTAAAAAAATACGACGATTAAAATTTCCGTAGCTGAATTAAGTATTGCTTGCATCCTTATCTAAGGTGAATGTTTCAGAGTGTATACAGAGTATCCCCTTAGATAAACACGTCCCGGGCTTGTAAATCATTTGAAGATGCTGTTTCATCATGACTTCTGCTCTTTCTGCAGTGACGGATGATTTAGGAGAATAATGGTAAGGACGGGGTACACTGTCATCTGGGCTGCCACTGAGAATACCAATGACCAAGTGGGTAGCTACAATGTAGCAGAGGAACATCAAATTAATTAGAATTATCGGATTGACGAGTTAGGTTCTCTTGGTGTCACGACATGTATGTTATTGTAGATTATTGTGATTTCATGTATTTATTTCGTTTCAGTTCAGCAGTTCATTATTACATAACTCACATTGTTAGCTATGTCCTGCTACTACCATTCTAATGTGACGATAAACGATAATACAAATTAAAGTATAATAAAAAATGATAATGCTTAGTATTGCCTAAATATATTTTTGTGCACTTAACTCGGTGTTTTGTACTGATTTTTGGCATTGAATTTTGCTGCACGTGTACCGTGACAATAAAGATATTCAATTCAGTCAATTCAATTCAGTCAATTCAATTCAGTTACCATACACTTTGTGTTTACATTTTATTTGCCATTTCGAACGAGGTGTTTTGTAACCCACTTTATTTCCTCGCTGTGTCTGTCTGAGTGCTGAGAATAAGCATGTCAGGCTGTGCAAGTGACTGAAGGACTGAGCGGTTTCTGTAAGATTGTTTTGCAAGCATTATGGATTTGCAAGAGGATAAGCCTTGTTTGGTTTCTCGGGGGTGTGTACCATAGAGTGCAATGGGACATTCCAGAATGTCTGTTTTTGTTTGATGTAAATGGAAAACGGTAACCTACGAAACCTTACACTATTGGATTATCCCTCTTGTAGAGCAACACTGACAGCAACACATTACAGTAGGTGTAACCCTCACAAACCTGTTGCCATTCTTGCACCACTGTTGATTGTAATACCTATACTGTGTAAATTCTTAAATCTGCATACCCGTTACATGATAAATACATGATATACACATTTTGTATTATGATTTGTACATAATTAGAAATCTTTTCCTTGA
>JAODJX010000053.1:929864-936069 GCA_026776945.1 Isichthys henryi
CACATGTGATTCCTCTGGAAGATGCTAGCCTCTCAGGTTAGCCCTGTTCCCATAAGAAAAACCTGCAGTGTTAACGTGCATTCTGGGCACATACTTGTTCTCTATTCAGCCGGCGTTCCTGAGTGTGAACTCTGAATGGGTATTATATTTAAAGTGCTCCGCTCTTGAGTCTGAATTCTCAGATTGGCCTGGCATTTTTAGGAAAATGCGTTTGCCGTTTAACCCCCTAATTTTGCAATCTAAATGTCTTCCCTGTATGCGATTATGCTCTTCCCAGCATAAAAGAAAAATGTCTTGCGGAAATCTTACACTACAGCCGCTGGTGCAAAGTCTAAACTGAATTATACATTACAGGCTGACGTTACAGGTTCAAGAATCACGTTGTGTTCCGAAAAAAAGCTTAAGATGTCCCCAGGAAATACACCACGTTCAGAATGTTGGATTTTTCTCATTGTTCTTTATAAAGATAAATAAGATTGAGATTTTTGTTACCAAGGGTAGCTACCAAGGGAACCTTGCATTTTGGATTAATTAGTTTGTAAATTAAAATCTCCGAAAAACACAGATTGATCTGGCTAAAAGCTAGAATAAGAGTAATAACGTTACATATTTCTGCTGTGTATGCTGGGGTTGTTCTGGAAACCTTCGACATCCAGCTTGGGGACCAAGCAACAATTAAACCCAATGACTTTTTCTCCACCACTTCAGAAATGTCTCTGATGTGCTGTAATCTATAATAAATTAAGCCTGTAAAAACACGGACACGGTGTTTAATGGATCCAAAAATTTGTTGGTTTTGACCACTACATTCCAAGTGTGAGCATATATATTTATTAAAAACTTACGAAAGTGCTATGGCATTTTTTTTTCTTTGCATTAACTTACCGACATGCAGTTGAATATACCAGCTTTTTTTCCTATTACATTTCCACATTTCAATTTTAATCGCCAGTTTCTCCAGGCCCTGGTTGGCTCTGCTTTCTCAAAATGTACGTCACTTTGGACAAAAGCACTTACTCAAAAAACACAAAATAAAATAAAATTTACAACCAAACAAACCAGCGGATAAATAAATCAAAACAAGTGAAACAAAAATCTAAATCACATGTTACATCATGCTTTACAATAAGACTACCATTATAAAGGTTTATGAATGGATTATAAGTAAATTTTTAATTGTAAATTTAAATTTTTTATACATCATTAATAGGCAATTATAAACAAGTTATAACAGAGTTTCTTTTTATTAATGAGTTACTACCATTTATGAGTGGCAAAAGGGAGCCTTATTGTAAAATGTTAACGTTAGATGTCTTAATAAAAATAGTTCCTGAACCACCATGTATACGATAATCCATTCTAGAAAATAAGTGAGACGAAAATGCGAATAACTGAAAGGCCGCTGTTCACGCTACACAAACGGCTGACGGGCCACAGCGCTTCAGCTGCGCGGAGAGCACGGCTCTTTGAGCAGCTCTGGCATGTTGATAGAGCGTGTTCTGCAGCTGAAGAGCAGATGGCACGTCCTGGACTCCAGTAAGCATGGATCTCCGGCCCTGGCCAGAACCCCTCTGCTGACACACCGAGTGCCGACACACAGCCTGGCAGAAGGCACGACTACACTGACCTTAGCTGGCAGTCGCACACGAAAGGTACCGCATCGTTTGTAAGAACAAGCCAGTGCAGAAATAATAATGAATCAACTGATCCGAACAGTGCACTGCATGGTCTCACATTTAAATATCAATTAAGTAATATTTCATGAGATATTTAAGTAGCAGGCAATGAAAAGGCCGTAAAAATTCGATATATGTAATATGCAACTTTTTTGGTGGGAATTTGATATTTTCTCTTGTCAACCTCTAAACCACCCCCCCCCCCCAAAATGTAATTACTATGACAGCCTGACCCAGGTTTACTGTATCCATCTGTCTTGTCATCCCAGAGTAAAACGCTTTTTCCCAACAGAACAGTTAAATACTACAATGTCCGCGCAGACCTGGATTGCTTCGTAGAGACCATTTTGGACCTGAGTAAGCGTTTGCTTTGCCAAGGAAAGCATTTGTCCGTTAAGCGAGTGTGTCTTATTCTGGCAGTCTCTGATCGCTGCAGTATCAGCCAGGTTTGTACAGACCTGCTTGGTGATTTCGAGCAAACACTGCACATCACTGTACTTCTGTTCCACTGCAGCCATAAAAGGGTTCAATGTTATTAAAGTCAAAGTACCTACAAATTTCACCCCTTTACAGTAAAATGACTGTGTGAACTTTATACAGCCTCTGTCCACTTTTCCTACTGCTGCCAAGAATATGGTATTATATTTTGAATTCTATGTTATGAAATGGATATTTTTTGTGAGAATGGATACAATTTGATTTGTGAGTGCCATAATGTCAAAACTGATTTACATTTTCTGATATATACACGATATGTTTCACATTGAAAGTATATTTCTCATTTGATGTATCAATGCATCAGAAGATTGCACAACTAAGGAAAATATAGATGGGAATCTGTATTTTTTACCTTATAAATGAAGAATATAGACAGCAAATACATTAGGTAATATAATTTAAAAAGGCATTACAAAAGGTCATCACATGTTACATAAAAGGTAGATGGCTTCATAAAAATAGTTCTTAAACCACTGCATATTCTAGAACCTGTAACATAATATCCACATTGAAACTTTTTTTATAACAACAAGCAACTGAATTCTTTTGGCTTGTTGCCATTGGTCAGAGCATTTGCCTTTGCTGTTAAACCCTGGGCCAAATGTTACAGTGAATAAACGCCTTGTTCCCATCAGAGAGTACTTTCCCTTTAGGCAGTGTGTGCCGTGGTAATCTTTTGAGCAGCGAAATCACACGATGGACACGTGCAGTCGGTGGAAGGCAAACCGGAGTTAGCTAGAGGGCTTTCTGACCTTAACATTTGCGTCAGATGTAGCCCAAAAGCCATGCATAATTAGTCAAATTAAAGATAAACAGTATGAAGGCATCTCTGCGACCTTGACCTCCGACCTTCTCACCTCCAGTCGATCGTCCCCAGAGGAAAAACACAGAGAAACAAAAAAAAATCTCCATTAAATTCAACTTTTCCTAATGCTTCGCATTTTACTTGCGATGTGGTGAGATGCGCAAGAATACCCCGCCGTTAATATTTATGAGAATTGCCTTTTGCACAATGCAGTTTCTGCATTTTGCATAGGACACAGCTGTTCGGTGGGATCTTCGTAACACAGAGGTCACATGATTTAACACGTCTCGTTACATTTTCCGCATATTACGAGAGATATCTGCTAATACAAAGACAAAAATTATTTGGTAGAACTTCCCTCCCATGACTTATGCTGTTTTCCGAATTATACATCATCATATATTTCACGCAGATGAAATTACTACTTCCGTGAATTGCAGCGTCACAGAATCCCTAAATTGCCAGTTTTCTCTTTCTAGCCAAATGAATCTTCGAGGAAAGAGGAAGCCAAGGGACTTTGACGCGGAACTTCTTTTCCAGTGATGGCCGACCTGTCCGTACATGGGCAGACATGTCTGCGGCATAGGAAAATGTGTTAGTTTTAGAAATAGAGCTGCATGAGCTATGTTTGGAAATAGAGGGAAATACCCATGACAAAAAAAAATGTCAATCAAAATTCGGGATAATGATGACCCTTGTTCTTTTACACACACATTTATATATATATATATATATATATATATATAATTATGTATATGTATATATATAAAGACATATACACACACATACACATATATATCTATATACAGTTTATATATCCTATATTCTATATCCTGTTAAGAGTCCAGGAGATGAACCCCCATCGCACACATTTTACCAATCAGCTGGAGCTATCAGAGGTAGGTTAGACATGAGCGATAAATCCCCGGTAACCGTCCCTTTCCACGCAACGTGGGGGCTGTATATTCTGCCACTGGTTGCGATCCACAACTGGCACGCCACATATTCGTTACTGTCAGCTGGGCTGTGCGTCGCCAATAAGAGAACACTGCTTACAGAATCTACCAATAGGACTTCCTGTTTGCAGAGAATGGCGTAAGGCAAAAAGATCACAGGAAATTGTATTGAGAACTAGTTTTGCTTCAACAGAAATTATGGGACACAAATAATATACACTCTTACTTAATGTATTGATTAACCAGGACCTAATTGTTAGTTACCTCCCCTCGGGGACAAATAAAGTTTTTTGAATTGACTTGATCCTTTGCTCATTCATCATTAATCAATCATAACCGTTCATGTACACCATGCAATTACTGTTTCTGTTCATGATTTGTACTTAAGTAGTAATTGAGTTATTAAGTTACTTGCGCCCCTCAAGTAAAGTGTTACTGAAATTTTATCTGAAGTACCTGCACATTTGATAAGAAGAATTAGGGATTGCTCAGAATCAGTCAAAAACCACATATCACTGACGATACCACAGCTGGGGAGCTGGCCTTTTGCGTTTTTGTGCGTACGAGTCACACAGCACTGTCCTGGAGTGTGAAGGATTTTTGAATCCGGTAGAAATTCAGCAGAGATGTCTCATACTTTCTTCGGACATCAGCATAGGATCAGCAAATGCTTGTAAGCGATAATCAGGACTGAATGAAACTATGTAACTATTAAAATGCTAGCATCAGACATCGAGGTCAACTGTCGTGGGTCACCACAAGGCTTTTCGATTGGCTCCGGCTCGTTTAACTGAGCACGTCCGGGGTGACTCCCAACACGCTGTTAGGCATCATCCAAAGGCAGCTGCCACTTCACACTCACACACTGGCTCTATTTAATCTGTTTCTAAGCACCTGTTAATGTAAAATATCTTACATCAGCAGAGCAATCAGCATGTGGGAGTTCAACCATAATATGCATGATCTTACAAAAACACTTTATCATGTTCTTCCCTCCTCTTATCTACAAGATAAGTGCCTGAAACTTGCACCAGAATACGCCCCACCCTGGATGGGATGCTAGTATACTACAGGGGACACACACACACACACACACACACACATATTTGTATTCATATCTTTGTGAGGACCATCCATTAATTTCTATGGGAAAAACTCTAAACCCAGCAATGGCCCCCCTACTCCTACCCAGGCCTAACCTTAACCATAAGGAACTAAACAATATACAAGTTTCTTGGTGTTTTTAGTTTTTGATTGTGGTCACTGATTTTTACAAAATTGAGTTTGCCCTTGTGGGGACCAAAAAAATGTCCCCACGAGGTCAAAATTTCAGGTTCTTAATCACGTTGTGGGGACACTTGATTCCCACAATGTAATGTATACATATAACCCACACACATACACACACGCGCACACACACACACATACAACAAGCAACTTAATGACAGCAAATTCCATGGCTGTATGCTTCCAGCCTATAGCAGGAAACCTGTACAAAAATAGGAAGGCATGCAGACCCCATGCACAACAAGGAGATTTAAGCCCCTAACCGTCACTGCTGAGCTGATAACACCATCCCACTGAGGCAGCCTGCTGGTCGTGCTTTAGCTTGGCATATGCATTTAACAAAATAATGGAAGAGTTCGATTAAATCGCATTGGATCATTACAGTGAAAACAAACTTTTTTTTAAATCATCTTTTGCTCATGAATTTTTTTACCGTTTCCTTCTTGCCTCTTTGAAGTGTCTGAGAACTTGCAGAGCATCGCCGCAGTATAATGCAGGACGTCAAATTTTTAATACTCCCAGGTTTGTTTCTCACACCCTTGTTTTGTAAAACAGATTCTGTTTCTGGCTTCTCAAGCTGACTGACAGACTCTCCTCCCACAGATGGATCGGTTGGCGGATTTAACTGTCACATCCATCATTTATTTCGTTCTGCGGAGGGAAGATTGAACATTTCGGAGTTCTAAAAATAGGACACTAACAGCTGCTCGAGGCGAGAGTTTGGTTTTACTCGTTTTTGGGCTGCACTCAGTGTTTGTGATGTAAGACTCGATAAATTATTATACTTCTTTAAATACATGTCACAACTTAAATCATAATGTCATCTTGACAAAGATGAAGGGTTTCTGTGCTATAAGATTGAGGATCTGATGTTCCACCCAGGGCGGCATGGTGGTGCAGTGGTTCGCACTGTTGCCTCACACCTCTGGGACCCGGGTTCGAGTCTCCGCCTGGGTCACATGTGTGTGGAGTTTGCATGTTCT
>JAODJX010000053.1:936169-958668 GCA_026776945.1 Isichthys henryi
GCCCATTGCTTCCGGGATAGGCTCTGGACCCCCCGTGACCCAGTAGGATAAGCAGTTTGGAAAATGGATGGATGGATGGATGTCCCACCCATGTTCTAAATACTTATTCTCATCAACCAATTGCTGGCACCAAAGGGCACAGCCTAGACCGTAGGCTAGTTCAGCAGAGGGCACATACACAAACCCGTATGGCAATTTAGTTCATGGGAGTTTTGTTACACAAAAATGTTCTGAGGGCAGAAGGAAAACTGATTGGTTCTGAGAGATCACCAATCAGATTGTAGAGGAGGTGGATCCAAGCAACCGAAGGAAGCAGGACCAACCAATCAGATGTCTTGGTCCCGCCTCCTCTAGTTGCTTGGATCCACCTCCTCTACAATCTGATTGGCTATCCCTCTGAACCCATCATTTACACTTCTGCCCTCAGAACATTTTTGGGTGAGTACAACTCCTATGAGCAAACTGCATGTCTTTGGACTGGGAGGAAACTCATGAATCGGGAGGGGGGGGCATGCAAATCCCTCACAAAGAGTGGAGGTGAGATTCAAACCCTCAACTTCGACAGTGCGAAGCAACACTTGTGATACGGCTGTTCCTTTGCAAATTACCGCTACTGAGTGATTGCCTATTTTATCCCAATATTTTGTGCCGAAAGCGTGTGAAATACCGGGGGCTCCAAAAATGCAAGCGATGACACACTGGACAGCTGGAAAATGATTTAAAACCTATTGCAATTTTCTGTCCCGCACTGAAAATGCAAAGCGTTAATGAAAAACGCCCCTCCTGGAGGTAGCAGCGTCCGGCGTCTTGACAATATCTACAGTAATTGTCCTTCTGCAGTAATTGTCTGCCTCTTAATAACGAAAGTGTGGGTTAGGGGTGAGTTATGACTAAAATCAATCAGGATTTTTTTAAAATCCAAATTCAAATACAGATTGAATTGATTACAATGTAATAGCCGGGTTCTGAATCACAACAGACTAATGAGAGTGTGGCAGCAGCAGTTTTAATTAAGTGTTGCCTTGGAGAATATGCTTCAGTTGATATTTGTATGAAGAATGTACAAGTGTACAAGCAGTAGCAATGAGGCACATACCAACATAGATATAATTAGAATTCCAACCTCCAGCTTCTACCTGCTGTGACCTGCTGGATGAAACCCTTAGATTCATGTTACCAATTATCCAGTTCATTTCTTTCAGACCGTTTATTTATTAATTTTTATGCCGGTAGGTGTGGCTGGATAGCGGTGGAACTTGCAGTAATAACAGCGCATGGAGGCCTTGCATGCAGCTTTGTCCCTTTGAAATGCCCCGCGCTACTAGAATGTTAATACGCAATCATCCATCGCCTCTCCAACCCAGTGGGAAAGACAGCATGGAGCCGAAAAAGGCACTGAGAGGTCATTTCTGAGCAAGGTTACTTGAAGGTTCTTGTTTTGTCTGGTGTCAGAACAAAAAAAACAAGGGGCCATAATTATCCTGTTATTCATCCGCAGAAGACCAGGCTTCGAGAGAAGGACTGGCAATTTAGGGAAAATGCCACATACATTTTCTTCAGCAGGAATTAATTTAAAAACTCATTTCATTCTCCTTGTGCAAATGTCGTTTGCGTTCCGGTGCTCAACTCGTATCCCCCATGTGTAAAATTTTACGTAGATCTTTCCATTTATAGTATCATAGAATCAACCTTCTTCCTTAATCCCTTAATGGCCAAACAGCTCGCGCCTCTGTGTGGATTTTACTTTAACAATCTCAAAGTCCTAAAACCCTCATTCGTTTTTTTTTCCATTCGTTTTTTCCTACGTTCCTTTACGCCTCTGGTGCTCATCTCGCAACAGCATTAGTTCAAATCACTGATTCAGTAAATGAGACAAGACAAAGTATGTTCATTGCCATCTTCAGCTGTATGAGTCATAGATCATACACTGAGATGGAATTACGATCTTGGTGAGCAAAGTGCAAAAAAGCGGTTTAAATAGCATGTAAATATGAAAGACATTTAAACACTACAGATAAAACTAAATATGACAAAGCTCTTTTTTCCATTCTTCAAACACGGAAACCAATTATGATGAACCCTACAGATAATCAATAATGTCAGAGTCCATATCCCAAGGGTGCCGGACATGGTTCTCCTAAGAGGAACCGTCGCTGGTCTTTCCAGAAGAGCTGTGAGCAGAATCTTAAGCAGGAGGCTTCTGCATTGATGCATAGGCCTTCTATATGCCCCATAACAAAGACCAATAGTCCTGTTTTTATTCAATGACCACTGGAATCCAGCGTGTGCAATTATTAAAATCAGCTATAACTCGAAGTTAAGAAGCACTCACTGAAAATAGCTCCACCATCCACATGAATGAATGCGCAAAATATTAATGTTTATCTTGGACACAGGAGGCCCGCTGAAATATCGCCATATACTCCGTGATTGACTGTCAAGCGGCATATAAGTCGGAGAGAAAGTCAGGCGGTATTGTTGGCTTATAAAGGTCAAAAAAATAAAAGAGGCGGCCGGTCACTGACTTCAAACTGAACTTAAATCAATGGTGTCGTTTTGGGACGGAACGTGCTCTTCACTGTTTGGATGAATTAATGATCATACCTAATATTTTTTCACAAGGAAATACTGAAAAAAGACAAAATTCTATTTCTCAGTAAAGCATCCACTGAGAAACTCACTGCTGAAATTTTACTAGCATTTAAAGATAAATTAAATAATGTTAAGGATTACTGTATGGCTAAGCTTATAATAGTATATGTACCACATTATTGGTCAGCTTATATATTTGTGAAACCAAAGAATTATTAAACGTGTGTTAGGCTAAATGGATGAATAATATCCATCCATCAAGTCATCTTCCAACCATTTACCCAGTACCTGGTCACAATACACCAGGGGCCAATCCCAGGAAGCACAGGGGCCAAGGCAAGGGGGCCCCCACCATGGGAAGCTCGTGAATATCACTTATTGTGATGTTCACTACATGAAATTTCTGATCAGCACGCGGATGAAATTTGATCAATAGTCAAATGGATACAGTGACAAATATACTTGAATTTCAGTGCCACATCCAACATAATATTGTCAAATGAATAATTCACTTCACTTTAATTAGCGGCCCACAAACTCAGACCACTAATATCATATTGCACCATGATTGTGCGCCTGCCAGAATGTTTAATTAAGTGCGTAGTAGGAGGAATGCGGCCTGGGCGATGACACACAAAGATCATGTTCATTTTCGCAGGCTGTCGCTACGATCACGCGGTGTTAGAAATACGCCTGAAATGCAGACATCAATGGCGACCTTGGGGAAATCAGAGCTTCCATTCGACAACGTCTGTGACAAGACATCCCAGCATGCATCGTTCGTCGATTTCCACACATCGATCACTTTAAGATTGCCAAAACGGACCTTTTCTCCTGTCGATAATCCAAATTTCCGATCGAAATCTGTTGTAGGACCACGTGGCATGTGACAAACCTGATTCAAACTTAATCTTATTATCAGATTATTGGGCTGGGGGGGTCTCAAGACGACTGTGTCCGACGAAGAGTATAATAAATATTTTATCGGAATACGTACATGGCAAAGTCGACTCAGAAACAGAATCTTGAGAAACAGAAAATTTGGTCTTTATTACGGACCTTTTCCATCTTTGTGGAGGTGTTCTACAGTACATAACAAACGCACATACCGAAAAGATGTGGTTTTGGCAAGAACTGAAACAAAACTATTTGCTGTAGGCGTGATCAGAACTGTGAAGCTTCTTGTAGGTCCTGGCTTAAGGAGCTAGAAAAGGAAAGACGGTCGGATCCACAAACACACAGATTATGTATCTATATCTGTGCGGAAAGTAGACTAATTTCTATGGGCATAACCCTAATTCCAACTATGACACCCTTAACCCCCACCCAGTCCTAACCTTAACCATAAGTAACCACACAAAATACGAGACTTTTGGCATTTTTAGTTTTTTGATTGAATTCACTGATCTTTGTGGGCACCTAGAAAATAACAGGTTTTATTAGTATTGTAGGGAACATTTGGTCTCCGCAATGTAATATAAATTTAATCCAGACACACACACACACACACACACACACACACGCATGCATGGAAATATTAAGAAGGAAAACAAAGACCAGGTGGAAGAACATTATTCATACCTTTGCAGTCACCAGACTAACCTCCTCGTATGCATGTGTGCTTGTAATCCAATATTTGTATGTGTAATATAATATATACTACATTATATATGCATAGATGCATATAAATGATGATTATGCCATGGTCCGAAGATTTTGAACAAAGAAGCTTTGTGCCCGTAGAAAAAAAGAGCAAATTACTACTTGTAACATAAGCCAGCGCTCCAAAGCATCCATATATTTCAATTACAATGGCTGTGATACCTTGTGCAACACAGTGATTAGAATGAAGGTTTTAAAGTGTGTTATGACCAGTGTTACATATGATGAAAATGCAAAATAACACAAAAAAACTGTTAAGTGTGGACGTACACTGGCTGCCCTGTTTCTAGTGCAAATGATGCGTAACTTTGATGAATGACAATGGACACGGCAGTGCTGTATCATGGTGTATCGCCTATGTCTCATTTCGTAGTTATATTGTTATACTTTCAAATAAAACGCATCCGTAGCCTTGAGTTTCCTATTTTGCGCTAATAACACCAAGAAGTGTGGCAACAGAATGGACCTTAAATTCCCACAGTGGCTCTTATCCAAACCATTCTGCATAAATGTGTCCGTTTCGTAACGTTTTATACAATGTTAATTTTCCAGCGTATAACGCTGTAATGACGGTGGTTGGTTGGGTTCCCCAGAGGGCTTTTTCCGCCATATCCCCAAGCAAGGTACTTAATCTGCAGTTGCTTTGGATGATAGCATGAGTTAATCAAAGATCCATCCATCTTCTATAACTGCTTATCCAGTACAGGGTAATGGCCACCCTGGACTGTATCCCAGTAAACACTGGTCACGAAGAAGGGGATGCACGGGATAGAATTCCATTTAACAGCAGAGCAGACACACAGACACACACACACACACACACACAGACCTGTACACATATTTTTGTGGGAACCGTCCATTCATTTGTATGGGCATAACCCCCACCCAGCCCTAACTGTAACCATAAGTAACCAAACAAAAGACTTCTGGCATTTTTAGTTTTTTGATAGCAGTCACAGATTTGTATAAAACTGAGTTTCCCCTTGTGGAAGAAGTGGTCCCCGAAACATCAAAAACAAGAGATTTTTATCACCTTATGGGGACACTGGGGACATTTAGTTCCCACAATGTAATGTATATATATGACCCCCCCACACACACACACACAGAAGCAATCACACACTGCAGCCCATCAACAAAATGCAGAATTATCAGATATAGCACTGGGACCAACATCACTAAGAACGTGTGAGCGCTACAAGCATTTCAGATGTTTTTACTAGACTTGATTTCAATGTTATCCATGTATCTTTCCTTTACATCCTTCCTGGAATTAATGGCTAGTGAAGTTACGCTTACTCCATGCTTCTTTTGATAATATCATTGCTTTCTCGGCAACCTCTGAAAGTTGTCACCTGAAGCAACTATCACTGTTTCTGTGCAGTGTGATAGATGAACAGTTTGGGCCCTGGCTGAGCTGCAGTATTTAAGCTGCAGTGAGTATCCTGTTACACTTTGTATTCCCTGGGGCTGCAGCCAAAACACGCTACCAAATTCATTCCTTTGAGAACGAAATTCTCACTGCAGACTGCAGTAATTTTTCAAATTCAGACCCAGAGTTATATGCACTGCTGCATTCCACCTTTTCGACTCATCCAGCAGTTTGTGACACAGTGGGACAGTGTAGCCCACCCGTGTTGCAGTGAGACGATTCAACGGCTTTTTTTTTTTTAATCCAGTGCTTTTACGCACCGGCTTTTCGTAGTTAAATGAGATCGCTTTGCAGGTAACGGTGCCTAATCAAAGCGGCAGTTCAGGAAATGGTTTTTCCAGGAATAATCGATCTTCATTAATAATCTGGCCCTTTTGGGACCTCCAGTAAGAAAAGTCAATTACTCACCTCCACAGCGGCTGTTGGCTTTTCCATGCTTGGGGATATCACTGGCAGGAACAGGCAAAATCAGAAACTGTTGTTAAAGAACAGAAGGGGAATTATCATTGGGAGAATGAGTTTTTTTCATATTTACTTTGTTCTGGTGTTGAGACAGAGACATACGTCTTAGGCTGATTATGGTAAATGTTGCTGCAGGATATATTTCTGGCAAAGCATTTATCGCAAGTCATGTGTGTGCATCTTGGAATAAAACACTTTTAGCTTTTCTTGAAATTAATGCATCAAACTCGCACGTTTAACATCGAGACTATAGCGTGCTGAGCTTTGGAAGAATAATCGCAATCAAGCCTAGTCTGGTGCATCAAACTCTATTCCAAATTAGAGATGGGTGGAGAGATAAAATGGGATTTGATGGAGATAAAAGCAGGATGCAAACTAAAACATACCTAATTTACAGTACCTGAAACAATAAGAGTCTAAGAAAGTCATTGCAAAAGCCCTAAAGGGGCATGTAATTCAGCATACAATGCATTATATGCAGATTTTTACGTGTCAGTCTTCAAAAGAAGGTTCATCAACTGAAGTCCTTTAAACAGAGGTACCAGTTTTTTTCATGGTCTGGCAAGCGACCAATGATATACGACCATTATTGAACATGTGCACCAGAAAATTATGCACCGTGCGCGTGTTGATTGCTAAAAAAATGTCTTTGATAATTGCTGATTTAATTTTGGCTTTTGTTGAAAGAAAATTTCAAATGCAATTACTTCTAAAGTCCGACATTTAACGGTTTGCGTGGTTTTATTCCCACTTTTGATCTTTTCCATCTTAGACGCTGCCTCTAAGGGATTATCCAACGTGTACATGGCAGGTTTTAGTGCAACTGACAAATGCCTGCAGCCATCGCCCTATACAAACTACAAAAACAGTTTATGATTTGACAGCAAAACAGGTAAAAAAAAAAATATACAGTACAATTCAACAATTACAGTATTCATTCCCTTCTCGGGAATTTTAACGAGGAAGATGACGGCGTACGACGGACACAGCTGCATCGCAAATTGCCTGCTGTCACCAGAATGGAACTCACTCATTTCTGAGTAAGACTATTAGAAACCAAGCTCATCAGCATCACTGACAATGGATTTTGCAGAAACAAGGGAAGGTGTTCTGTGAATTTCTATGGGACACGCATGCACAAAAAAAAACTGTACAATTTCAACTGCTAATGAGAATTTAAGTGGTTTAATGCCGAATGTGACAGAGGAGATGCTTTCATTTTCTTCTCCCCACAGAATCCAGTTTTATTCAATGTATTCATTTCCTCCTCAAGTATTTATAATGGAAAACACACGAGTGTAAAAGGCCCATTGCCCTGGCTGAGTATTGATTATACTAGAAGCAGGAAGCACACATCAAAGACTGCTTTCACCTTTCACATCCTTTGGTGGAGAAGCTCCGGGGAACGGAAATTGTCCCACCATATTGCGGTGGATAGATTAGGTGTTTACCCAGAAGGTGTGCGACCATTCTTATTTCACGTTTTAAGGCTGACTGCTGTCTATTTGTTTCCATGGGTGACATTAATAAGAGATTTGAGAAGGATGTCTGAGATTCATTAATGGAAGTGGTTTTGCAGGCGGCTGTGTTTTGTCTTAAGGGATCCATGTGCGATTCAGCTTCCACGACAGGCCCATCTGTGGGCATCTAAGGGCCCCGAAGATGAGGAGTCCACCATTCCATCAAAGTCTCCCCCATCTGATGAAATGTTGCGCCAGAAGCTTGACCGATCCGTGGGAAATGGCCGGATCAGACTGCAGTCACATCTTTGGTGGGCCCTTGAACAATGTCTGTAACCTCCCAAAAAACTGCTCCAGGGCACTCGCTGGGCAGCTGACCCTGCCCTCGGAGCCCAATCTGACCCTAACCGTCACTCTCACCTCTGTATGTGTAGCTATAGAAATACAGACAGTCTCCAGCTTAAAAACATCTGACTGACTGGTAACTCGTACTTATCCTAAAAGCCCTGGTTTGTGATAACAAATGAATGCGTTATTTTATGATGCTCCTGAAATCATTGCGCAATTTCAGCGGTTCGTCGGCTCGAGGTACAGTGCAGTAGTATACGTATCTACTTTTAGTATTGCTGTATAATTACTGCTATCATATATGATGTTATTATTTTCTGAGTAACCTGCAAAATCGACTAAAAGGCAGAAGTAGGGAACAGATCTCGTTCCTAACCTGCGGACTGCTTGTAGCTAGCAGTTGGCGTAAGAATACCACTAAGCTAGCTGGTTAGCAGAACACTTCCCCTATATAAGGAACATGTTTATTTAATAGTCAAGTCATGTCAAATGGGTTTTTATACCATCTATACATAGATATACAGTGGCATTTTCCCCCAGGACCGCAGTGCATAATTCAATAGTTTTCACAACGCACAACATTGAGTGTAGTGACAGTATGTGGTTTACAGGGGGGCCTAAACCTGGGGGGGCTCACACAAATGCATGGTCTGAGTGTCTGCCACTTGTCTCGCATGTTCTGGGGCAAAAGCCGCTTTTCTGCAGATGAATGCAGCTCCCACAGTGCACGGCCCAACGGGGCGCCCTGCCAACGGCTCGCCGAGCCGGGCCACCGGCAGTGCGGCCCACGTTTTGCGGCGGCCTCTCATACGCGGCAGATGCTCTCCCTGAAAGAGCCACTCAAGGAAACCAGCAGAGCGACTTCTGTAGCGCTTTGTAGTCAGCAGAACCGCGCAGAGGACTTGCTCTGGATGGGGGAGGCGAGCGGTGCTGCATAACGCAGGGATGGGAGGAGGTAAGGGAATTGGGTAGGGGAGGGGTGAGCGCGGGGGGGGCAGAAGGAAAACAAAAAAACAAAACAGCGTTGAGTCACGGATGGGCTACAGCTGAGAGCTGGACCAGGCAGCAGAGTCTGGGCGTATTTATTAGATGTGAGAGAAAATAAAAAGCACATAAGTGATATGCAATGATGGGGAATTAGGCTCAGGTGCAGGGATGGAATAATGAACAGGCTGATGATTGGATCTGATAGAGAACCAATCAGATTGTAGAGGAGGTGGATTCAAGTGACCAGAGTAGGCAGGACCAACCAATCATGTCTTGGGCCCACCTCCTATAGTTGCTTGGACCCACCTCCTCTACAATGTGATTGGTTATCTTTCAGAACCAATCATTTTTCCTTGTGCCACGAGCGCAATACCATTTCTGATCAGCTAATTCTATCGCCATCACCTCCCTTCCACAGTCAGGAAATCTTACCGCCAGCATCAGCATCAACCCGTTGCCATGAACCAGGTCAGGCTAGGACTCCCTGAGAAGTTAATCCAGCACTTTTCAGGTCAACTAAATTAACGTTCCTATCCCATGACTTTGTCCTGCCCCAGGACATACACATATATCTCTCATGTCCGAGTGCATAATCTGCTCAGCCACATATTGATTAACTAGCCGCACATCGTCGACCGCATGAAGCCCCACAGTTTTGAGAATTACACAACAGCACATTCCATGCAAACCAAAAATCTGTCAAAGATGAATTCGTGGAAAATTCACCATCAGTTCTAATAAGTGAGTTTTCATGTCTGGTGTATAATGCAATCAATAATTTTGTAATCTGTCTTAAAATGAGAAAAAAAAATAATATTGTACTAACAAGTCACCCTGAGACCTTCCTTCTTATAAAGTTTACCTTCAGGTACGCAATATTTCTACTCGAATCTTATACAGTCAAAGAAAGGCTTTGCAGACAGTTTAAGGAATCTACCCAGAACCAGATTTGTGTCCACGTTCGGCTAAACTTATATAATCGTTTAAGTCTTCATTTTTCTAATTTGAACATACACATTTTGCAGATGATGCTAAGAACAGCCGTGCAAATAAGATATTTCTCTGACGACATGTCGAGGACAAAAACACGTTCAGCACATGGAGAGAATATAATCTCAGTTCAAGCTGTGTAGCATTTTATTTGTGCATTTGGCTATTTTTTGGGAGGAAAGGGCTTTGTCACAACTTTCTCGTTCATTACTGTACGTCGCCCCACCGTCAGCTAGGAAGAGTCTTTAACCTGACAAATTAATTGCAGGATGTGGCCCCGACTAGCTTTCTCAGCAAGACTGACGGTCAAATAAATCACCGTCCATCAGCTGTCGCGGCGGTTGACACGCCTCTCTTCCAGGGGCATACCCCATCGACGGGATTACGACGTATCTGGAACAGGACCAGACCTCACCCGCACTCACCTGTCTGCTTCTCTCGTCTCGGTAAAAAAAGATTGCATTTCTAACTGACGTGATATTGAAACTGTGTGTATGTGTGTTTTTATAAAATGGGTCACATACTCATCCATTTTTGTGATAATAATTGAAAAATAAGTGAGAAAAGTTCACGTACACACAAACACACACACGGACCGCACCATTTGCTTTAAAAAGGGGGGGGGGGGGCAACATGAGGCCATTTAGCGTAGACAAAATACATGGGTGGTATTTCGCAGACCCAAACGTCTGAACACATGATACAGTTTTGGTTTCTGGTGATGTACTTGTGACAATCTGCCTTCACTTAACTTCTTAAAAATATGTGGTCTTTGCGGAGGGGAGCGGGGTGGCTAGTAACAAAATGATGTTTTTGATTTCACTATGATAAATTGAACTGGCTGCAAAAGATTTATCTTATTTTAGCTGCCGCCATTAGGTTTTGTGGCTGGAATTATCGCAAGTGCAGGGAACAGATGTGCTTAAAATGTTCAGGGCTGAGAAAACCCATGGGATCAGAATATCGTCGTCACCGTGGACGCGTCACTACCGGCAATTCACAAAAAAAGCACAAAAAAAAAGCCAAATTTTCAGCCAGATGGTGGCGCTGTGGCTAATTCTCTGATTGCACCTGGCTGGGTCCCTGCGTCTGCCTCAGCCCCCAGGTGTGAGATTTGCATGCTTTCCTGCAGTAGGATGAATTCTGCTCTCACCAGATATTCCAAATTCTCCTCACATCCCAGAAGCCCCAGTTCGCGGGTCGCACGGATTATCTCGTCCCCCTAATGCACCTTCACCTGGCATGCGTGCTGGCCCGCAAAAGCCCGGCGTCTGGCTGCGTCGTTTGTGAGACGGGTCGAAATTAGGTTGCATTTATCTGAACACCTCATAATCCCAGCTGCGTGATTTAGACCAGAACTTTCTATGAAGTCACACTCATGCAGTACTACTTATCCCGACCAACCCGGCATGCCTCAGTGCATTTGGGAGCCAAGCATTCTCATACCAGCCTGGCAGCTTGGGTGAGACTTCAGCACAGAAAGGTGGGTATTACCACAGGGGTAAGTGCGGAGTCGGAGACTTAGCTCATATTTTAAAACCTTCATTCTTCTGGAATTGAGTCAGCTTTAACCACTAGGCAATCCTGCCTAATTTCTCAGACGCTGCAGTGAATCGTTTCATTTCTAATAATTTATTTCTCAGCAGCCGCCTGATCTAGCTTGGATTAATGTTGCAGATTTTCTTACTAAATTAGTATTTCCTAATTAAAGCCAGGAATCATGTGGGTTTAACTGAAAATGCATCACGCATATGTCAGACATACATTCACAGATAAACAATTGGCTCGCCTCGCAAAGGATTCCTTCTGACAGACTGTCAATAAGAATCCAGTCTTATTTTCTTTCTTTTTTTTTTTGGAAACGCACGTCTTATTTTAACAGCTGTATGGAAAGGAGGGGCTGTATGCAGAATAAGCAGTAGAAAGAGGTCAGGGGATGTCCACAAATGTGTTCCATTAGAAGGACATTTGAAGCTGAAGACCAAGGAAGACAGATCGTCAGGCTAGATGATGCCAAAGCTGGTGCACAACTGGGAATCGAAACCCTCGCAAAACTGCAAGTCTATAAGTCAATGACGTAGGTCAAAAGCAACAGCACTTCATTCTAGACCCAGCGATCAAATGATTCCTCCATTAGTCCCACATACATCCCTGCCGGGCCCCCCAAGATTTGTCTACTGATGGAAGATCCCTGTTCTCCAGAAGGTCCCATTAGTAACTTAGGCTCTCCTGCATCAAACCGCCAACACCGTGGAGACACTCTTGCCGAAAAGTTTGCGTTTTTTTAAGGTTAAATATAAAGACTGTTTCTTATTTTTTTAGCTAAATGTATCAAGAGTCACAGTAGTGCTAAAATTGTGGATCCAAGACAGGGTCCATGCAGTAATGAACTCATGTGGCCTTGTCAACATTGATGTAACACGAAACATCAATTCAGTCATCCTAACTTGCACCCTTTAGGAATGTTAGCACCCCATACAGTACAGGTCATGACAAACCCAAAATGCTCCCACTGAACATCCATCCATCAATCCATTTTCCAAACCGCTTATCCTTCTGGGTCGCGGTTGACAGTTTTTTTTTTTTTTTTTTTAACAAATTCAATGTATATTTGCAAGAAACAAACTGAAAGCAGAAATAATCGAAACAGCAAATGAGACACAGAAATATTACTTTAGCTGCACAGTGGAACAATTTATGTCCCGTGGCATCCTTTCAGGAAATGGGCTAATATTTACGTACCTGATGTGGCTTCTTCCGGCGTGATTTTACATGTATATTCACCGTTGGAATAGTGGGCCATTGGCCTAGACGGAGTGAACAGATAAACAGAGCAGACTATTGCAACATACAAGAAAAGACCCATTTGTGGCTTGTCTATAATTACTTTCGAGGCAAAATGTCGAGAAAGTTTTTGATAGCGGGCCTGTGAAGGTTCAAGTGTGAAAACCATACTCGTGGCAGTACAACGTGTGTTGTGTATGGTTTCGATAAAAGAGAAGGTACTTAATCCACAGATAGGGTCCTGTTCTCATTTTGGTTAACCAAAGCTGTCATTAACATACCATAAAGCTTCGAACAGTCCTGCCTGTGTATTTTCATTAGCTAGCTACGGCTAAAGAAGTACCGCTTCAGTATGTGATTGAAACCAGATGATGAATAGGGGTGCTGAAAAGGCTGGGAAGAAGAATCAACGAAGGGGTCTAATTTCTTCATTAGATCTCCCCGTGATTAAAAAACAAAATGGCAAATCAATGCCCTGCAGAATTGTGAGATGTTTTTATTAAAGGTCTGACTAATATGACTAAAAATTTCACACTGCAAATTTCACAAAATACTTCAGTATAGAAAACACGAATACCAGAATTGTTCTATGTAAAGGTATCTCATATTTTTTCTTATTTCTCTATGAACACACAACTGTTTTCAATTTATGGTATGCATAACATCACTGGCTGACGCAATTATTTGACATTTTCAATATTTCTGTGGAATGGCAGGAAAAATTTTAAACAATAAGTGAAGCTGTACAATGTAGGTAATATCCAGCCAAATATTAAAGTAAATATAGAACAGTACTGGGGTGTGTCCATCCATCTGTTTCTTACCACTTATCCTGACCAGGGTTTGGCAAACCCTGGATTCTGTCCACGGCAGCATTGGACACAAGGTTGGGAGACAATCTGGACGGGATTGTGTGTATCTGTCTATCTGGGAAATCAGACAGTGTTTGTTCAATCACATTAACAAGCTGCACTTGTGTTCTCAGTAATCAAATTCCTTTGTAAAACATTTCAAAAATAGCACAAGATAATATTTTGCATTTCTAAAAAAGAGTTTAAGAATGAAGCCTGTTTTCAATGAATAATCTAGATTTTACGGATTTGTGTAATAGATTATTATTTGACAATATAAAATAATGCCTAAAATGATAGATTTAATTTAACAAATGCAATCGTTTTGTCCAGCCTGTGACTATATTCGGGTCTAAGCAAAAATGAGTGCAAAACTTCGCCTTTCTGTTTCATATGAAATTCAGAGTGGCCCCTATTCACACTCCATTGTCTGATAGTTATGAAGAAAGACTTCGGCACCAGACACAAAGTAAAAATTGAGATAAAATCCTACCCCATGTTCTTAAACAGGGTAACCATGTTTAAGCACAAGACCGATGTTAGATCTCTTTCAATGCAGCACTGCCAAACATAAATCCGCAGAAAAGAGAAGCCTAGGTTTTTACCAGCTGATGCATTCAATGTTTAGAAACTCTTCTGAATCAGTGTACAGGGTCTTTTAACATGTAACATCTACTACCTTTGTGCTACATTCAAATTACAGACGGTTCCACTGGTTATGATGGACTGTGTTACGATATTAGGTAAATATTTTTCACTTTCAATACATTATTCACTAAGTTACATGAGATATTCAACACTTTATTATAAGATAGGTTTTGCGTTAGTGATTTTGTCCAACTGTAGGCGAATGTAAGTTTTCTAAGCATGTTTAAGGTAGGCTATGCTAGGCTATGACGTTTGTTTGGTTAGGTGTACTGTATTAAAATGCACTTTTGCCTTACGATATTTTCAGGATTCAGATTCAAGAGGTTTTTTCGTCACGTACACAGTTGTACACATACAACACGTAGCGAAATTTTCGCCCTGCGATAGGTTTTTTCGGAAGGTAATCACATTGTAACCCAGGGAACTTCTGTATACATGAGTCTACTCTATAAGTTAAAGTTAAATCTTTAAAACTTCGGAAATCCACAAGCAAAGAAAAAGGGCATATTGCAACCAAATGTTGCCATATTCGCAGATTATACCGCTATACACCTCAGTGGGAATACGTTATTTCTTTTATTGCTATGTACACATTTGGTGTTTGAAGACTTTAATTCGATACCTTATGCTGAGGCCTATTCAAAACAAACGGCAAACTGAACAATTGTAATCTTTTGCTGAGTTAATCTTGTGATTATACAACCCTGTGATTATGTTACTGACTTACTGTTTAAAACCAAGAAGTGGTCACTTTTTCATGTCGGGGAACTTTGGGGGATTTCTCTGCAAGGATATGCTTGCCTCATTGTCGGGGATCCTTTTGAGTCATTTACGGGACGTACAGCATTCCGAACGATATTGTGTGGAATCTAACCAGTGATACTTGAATGCTGTGGTATTCATTTGAGACTTGTTATAGTGAACAATAATTTCTGAAGACCGACATTTACAGAAATAACTATCTGTCCATCCATTACAGGGTTGTGGTGAGGATGGGGCCTGTCCTAGGAAGTCAGGGCACAAGGCAGGGGGTGGGACACCCTAGATGGGAGGTCAGACCTTCCCAGGGCATACACAGTGTTGGGGAAGTTACTCACAAAAATAATCCATTAAACACAGAGGTGGAAAGTTCAGGTCCAGAAAATAAAAATCCAGACCAAGATTTTGTTTCAACCAACCAGTCGAGTACTCTGTGACTGTGACACTGTGATAATCAACTGGTTGGTTGAAACAAAACATTGGTCTGGATTTGTACTTTCTGGACCTGAATTTTCCAATTTGGTCTTTAATAGATTATTCTGTGAGCAACTTCCCCAACAATGGGCAAACAATCGCACACTATGGGCTATTTAGAGACATCTATGAAAAATTATGAATCCTGTTTTCTGATCCTTGGTAAAGGGACATTTAAATTTTACACCAAGAATCCCAACCTAATTTCTGGCAAAGTTCTGAACACCGCCATCCCAAACCAACCCCTAGTACTGTAACCACGGAAAAGAGCTTCAGCCAATGCTCACTCACCGTTTTTGAATGCGACCGTGTCCAGAGTGTTGTGACAACGCTACACAGGAAGCTTTGATTAAGTCTCGCCATGGTTCCGCTTCGCCATGTTGTGGCAACGTGGCACGGATCCACCAAACGTGTGTTTTCACAATGTCAGAGTGCAGTTAAATGCGAGCAAGTGCTGCATTCCAACATTGTGAGAAAATTGTGTTTCTGAGAAACATACTTTAGCATTGGTGATAACAAAATACCATCCGGTCAGAATTTTATTTCTGGTAAGTTGCCAAGCATGTAGTAAGAACCGTCACAAATTGTCTTCTGTTTACATTTTATTTTTTGGTGTTTTCATTCTACACAGTAAATATGCTTTGCAATTAATTCAATAGTAAATTGCATGAATTTTGTTTACTATTTATTCCATGTTTTATATTTCAATAATGAACCTAATTCGAAATTTGCTTTTCAGTATAACTTGTCCTTCACTACATTACGTGACATGAAATGATATATTAAACATTTTTTTTAATTAAAGAGTTTAACCAATGTGATCTATTTTTTAAATTATGCATACCTTCAATAAAGCTATAAATGTAAAGCTCATAATTGCATAAACACAGCCTTAAAATATAAATTCAAAAAAATTAATTTAATGAATAATCCATTAAACACAGAGCTGTAGCGTAGCTGTCTCTTTAAAAATCCAGACGGTACTTTCTGCGTGCAGAGTTTGAGCATGCTTCCTGGGTTTTTGTGAGCCCCCCAATAATCCGATAACACGCAGCCCATGTGAAGTGAATTAAATTACCTTTAGCATGTGAGCGATCGCGTGTGAGGGGGTCCTGCGATGGACTGAGGCGGCGTCCAATAAAGACCAGCACCTGAGAGCTTCTGCTTCTCACAACTGCTCTGTGACCCCGAATGAATGTCTGGGCTGAAAAAACATCCATAAAACCTCCGCCATCCATCACGTGCAGCATTTGAGCGTTAACGTAATATTGTGTGCAAAGCCGCGCGTTGTTGACAGTGCCGTTTGTTAGCAATAAAAAGAAGCATGTCTCAGGCTAACTAATGCTCAGGTCTCACCTGTTGTTTAACACCTTTTCCCCGCTGGCCTAATGAGTCGCATTTGCGGCCAAAAGCATCTCCATGGAAAATAAAAACATCATGCACAACAAGTGATTCAGAGTTTCTGTTTTAAAATCGCCACACAGTGTGCGGTGAAACCAGAGGAATGACTTAAAACATATAGTACGATAAAAAAATAAACCGTATACCTCCTGCCAGACATAACCCAGTTGTCTGAGACTTTAGAATCGTGCCGCTGACATCAGATGTGTGGTTCATTTCTCAAAATACTATACTTAGTGCTGTTTATTCAGTATAAATGCGCATACCTCAGTATACACTGGACATAAATGTATCAGTGAAGCATGACCTTCTTGAAGCTGAGCAGATGTGATATAATGAGCAGTATTTGAAGCCTGCCCTGAGAAAAACATGAGAATTATTTCACATTCCACTAAAATGCATGCAGAACTCCTAAATCGTACATTTCTGTATCTTTCAATGGTGCTGTTTTGTCTATTGTGGAGCCACTGTTTTCAGCTCCGGATAACGAATAATTATTTAGATGCTTGTTGGTACTAGAAACAAATTACTTATAAGGATATAAGCACAAGAAATGTCAACGGCAAATATTACATCGAAGAGTCTTTGGCATCGGCTCCCAGTGCGTGTGATACACAGTCTAGCTAGTTTTCAGACAAACACTCTGGAAGCAATTAAGCGCGCAGTCTCCAATCAAATTCCATTGATCTATGAAAAAAATACGGCTTCACCCCCCCACCCCCCCCCCAGCTGTGCTAAATAAAAGACAAGTAAAATGCGAACGAAAAGAAAGTGAATTCTTTTCTCTTGCAAGATTAAGTTTAATTCTTTGGGTCATTAGGAAGCCTGCACCTTAATGTCAAAACGTAACAGTAATTATTTGGTTTACAGTCACCTCAGGATTATGTTGGGAGTGCAACAGCTGCAGCTGATTATGAGCATAAACACTATTCCCATCTTTCCCTAAAAGTCTATTTTACTGTGTTACGCTGTGGAACAATAGATAAGGCAAGTAAACAAAGAGACAACAATGGAATATTGTAGCGAACAATGTAGCTCACGTTTTTTATAATTTTCAAGCCAGGAAGTGTAATATGCAAAATGTATCAAATGTTTATTTTGGACATAATTAGACTATATTATATTTCAAAATTTGTAAAAAAATATTAATGTGAGTAATTAAATCTGACAATACAAGACGTTTAATTTATTGTTATTGATTTTAGCACAAAATAATAACTGCATGTCAATATGCATTGTCAGGCTGTAATACTTTACTATAATTGTACATACTGTATATAATTTTCTGCTAAAGCAAATATGGGGACCTAATTTCTTATACAGCCAAACTTAAAATATATGACAAACTCTCATCAGCTCAAATGTTAATAACAGTAATAATGGACATGTAGCATAAATGCTTTTTGTTACTGTGTTTGTGAACTTAAATATGAATGATCATCAACAAATTCACTACAGCACACATTTCAGTTTCCTTTTTTTCCTGTGAGAAGAGCCATTCATTTCTCCAACTGGATGACCTTCCCGGTGCCACACTGAAGATGGCTTGTTCTAACTTATTAAACATTATGGACTAAGCATTAAACCTGTCCCAGCAGCACTGGCCTATACTGTACCGACCAACATTTGAGACGTAATTATTTTCACCTGCTCGGTCACTATTGAACTGGGATGGTACTGGGATGTTTCCTTCATTTTGATAGGCTTCCCTAGAACAGGAAGTGATGTCTGCTAATGTCTGCCGTTATCGTGCACTACCTAATAAAGGACGACATTCATGGATCGCAGAACCGGGGCGTTCACCTAAGCCCACGCCTAGGTAACTTCTGGAGCATCATTGAGAAAGTACCGATGGACAATCACGAAAAAAAAAAACCTACAAACGATTTAACGCAAGCCAATAAAACTTTTTAATGAAGACCTGAATTATATCCATGTTTTTTAAGACAGAAATGCAGAAGAGGTCAATGATATTGGTTACTCGCTGAGTGCTGTGATTTGAACTCTAATAATCAACGCTATTTTTAGACTGAATATTTAGTGTTACGTCATCGACAGCATTAGCTAAATGTCAACAGGCATTGTGAGGCAAAAAAAACTGTACGGCGAGGTGAACTGGCTTTGACAATGTAAGAAAAAAGTAGCAGAAGGTTATATCCGAGTTTTTCAAAAATGAACAGACTATTGGACATAACTTTATGGCACCATCCATGCCCCCCACCCCCCCCCCATTCAGTTCGGTGACCCATAGTGACATTATTACATCATTTCCAGATTAAAGGTTTACCTAAATTTAACGCAGGGACCAGATATATTTCTGGATATTAAAAAAATAAAAGTAATTGAGGGTATTTTTGCCAGACTCGGATTTTATAGTGCAGTCAGATATTGCAGATCAGATGTGGCGTGTCATCTAACAGGCCTTCAGCAGACCTCTGGACACATATATCGGCTCTCCAGAACCACACACTGACAGCTTGCGGCCCTGAACACATCCCGGGATTCCACTTCATGCAAAGGATGCAGCGATCTGCTGATTTCATGCATTCAGTTTAGTCTGTAAATATGATTTATGTAAATACCGCGAATGTTCGTCATGTGCTACAAAACCAGTTTAAATAGCTGTATGGTAAAGGGCTGGAAAACCATAGAAAATTGTCTGATAGGGAAAGTGTTTCCATATTGTACCTGTACTGTCGAATACAAAAAACCAAAGACACATTAAAAGATTCTAGAAATATACAGTCATGTCTTCTGAGGAAGGAAACAAAAATTTCTCTGTACCATATCAGACTGGTTCTTCTGGCCAAAGCAACATAACATTTCATTAAGCAGGACCAGCCGCTTCCCAGAGCATTTGGGGTTTACAGTAGCTATATAAGACCGAGATTTTTCATGATGCCTTTATCTGAAGAATCTTAGAGCAATGGGGGGGTTATAATTTTTTCACACTCCCTGGGTTTTGAGCCCGTGACCTTTATGTAATTAGTGCAATGCTGCACTTGATCAGCTCACAGAAGCTGCAGTACTTTTTGGTTTGCGTTTGCATATATAATGCATAGGATGATAAATGCTCAACTGCACTGTTAACCAGCAGGTATTTCCGCATTACAGTTCAGTATAAAGAGTCACAGTCACAGAGAACTCAACTGACTGGGTGAAAGAAAATCTTGGTCTGATCGGCCTAGATTTTTATTTTCCGGACCTGAACTATCCACCTCTATTAAAAAATAAGGAACTTATAAAGGACTTAATTTCACAAATGAAAACTGTTTGAGATGCTAATGAAATTTTAATTAGTCAACCATAAAGATACAAAAAAAAAAAAAATGTACAAAAGCCGTCCTGGACTTCGACGATGATAAATCCTTAAATTGTAAGGAATTAATTTTCAGTATTAGCAATATTTTTTTGAAACTGCAGCCCTGCGGCTGGAAAACAAAGTCATGTTTTCTGGAGAAGTTCCTCTCTTGTAAGTACATGATTACGAGAAAGATGATGTAGGACTTGGGGTGTCCTGCAGCCTCGGCTGTAGAGATGACATCGATGAGTCTGACAATTCAATTGACTCGGCATATTCTGGGCATACTCCAGCGGGGCTAATTACACACGCTCAGCCCTTTGTCAGTATAATTTCACACTTTATACTCTGCTTTCACATGACTTGACTTGAAGTTATTCCAATGTTTGGCTTGGGACAAGACAGCAATCAAGCAAAAAAAAAGACCTTAGAAGTCATACAGGAGTTGGAAAACGGGACACAGCTCGCAAGAAGAAATATTTTCCCACCACATGTGTTACTGAAAAGGGCGGCAAGCAAAACATTCGGTTCGAACAAACAATACTTCGAACAAAAATATATGCACTGTATCAGCACCGTTTCCAGAATTTTCATCTGTAGAGATGTTCGTTGGCACTTCTTTTGTTGTTTTGGATTTATTTCATTTAGCTGAGTGCAACATTTGGAGAATTTATGAACGCATAACAGCTGTAAATGGAGCGCTGAAATCGAGAAGGGTATCTGGGTTCCTCTAAGCAGTAAATATGAATGCAGATTGTGCTTTACATTTACGTTTATTTATTCAGCAGACTCTTCTGGCCAAAGCAACATACATTTCAGAAAGCAGGACCGGCCGGTTCGCAGAGCATTTGGGGTTTAGGGTACTGCTTAGAGGCCCAGCAGTGAAATCTTCAAATGTTAATCTGACAGTCTTAATTTTTAATCTGTCTGCTTTGGGCACATGTGTAAGGTTGCAGCCTCACCCATCTGATTAATACACAAATATTATATGTGTATCTCTACAATAATGACAATAAAGTTGAATTGAATTGAACTGAACTAAACTGAATTGAATTGAGTTGAAATGACACTAAACAAAACACATGAGGGAAAAATATGGATATACCCCCAGCTATTATGTCGCAGTGATTCTAATGTGTGACTAAATCATCTTCATTAGAGTCCGTTAAAACGTATGTTTCTCCACAGGGCCGAGGTCAGCGAGACATCTGGTTAACTTCGTACGCTTCCCCAAAAAGGACGGCAAGCACCAAAAATGTCATAAATCTGAATATATTCATTGCCAATCGGTCTTTGGTTCTGCGTGATAATCTTCATATACTGGACAATTGGACAGGGGCATTGACTGTAGACCTGGCATTTATAAGGTCTGATGGGACACATTGTTCCTCCTCAATTTATTGGTTTTGATTTGTCCACCTGACTGTTGTAAAAGAAATTGTTTCATTATCAAAATGAGTACATAAGGTTACAAATCAGCCACAGGCTTCATTATATCTCAGCCACAATGTGCCTGAACCTAAGGAACATAACGTAAGTGCCCTAAAAACTGGGAAAATTACGTTATTAATAGAAACACCGATTACTTATTTATGTATTTTTGACCTGCCTCTCAGCCTCATTTATCATCAATTATGGATGACAAAATAGAAACCCAAATGATTTTTATTAGACTTGCAAACTGCTAAGGTTTCAGCAGTTAAGCCACGTAGCCTGCCAATTACGACTGGGAATTAAGTGTCAATGAAACACTATGGGTTCTTCGCACTAGTTATAAAGACGCATATCCCAACAGGTCACCGTGTTAGCAGATCTAGAAATGTTACATAGGGCTTGGGGGCATTATAGACAGCCGATACAGTACAGACAGCTGATACAGTACAGACAGCTGATACAGTACAGACAGCGATACAGTACAGACAGCCGATACAGTAGTGTTAGAAATGATTACATCGGTATAGGTGCTGTAATACACAAAATGCTCCTAAATGAGAATATAAGGGGATTAACCCTGGAATTTAGCTGTGTCTGCTGAGCCGATGAGCTGCATGAAAGCTTAATGGACGACTGTAGCAGTTCTTACGTATTCTTGGTGTTACTTCATTTGTGACATTTTTAAAATAGCTAAAACATCCTAAAATGCTTTTGTACCACATTATCAGACTGCTGAACTGTGACGTAGAAAGGTGGCAGTGAAAAACACTGCAGGACATATGCACAAGAATTCCAGTGTACTTGTACTGACCTGTACCTGTGCAAATGGCAATACAGATATCTATCTATCTATCTATCTATCTATCTATCTATCTATCTATCTATCTATCTATCTATCTATCTATCTGTCTGTC
>JAODJX010000053.1:973811-995208 GCA_026776945.1 Isichthys henryi
TCCGCACACATGTGACCCAGGCGGAGACTCGAACCCGGGTCCCAGAGGTATGAGGCAACAGTGCTAACCACTGCACCTTCCATTTTTTTTCTTGCTTTTGACAAAGGGGAATCCCATTCGCTTAAATAAGAACAACTACTATTATTTGTAACTGTAAAATTGTTTTTGTGTATTTTCTCTCAAAAACAGACACCCATTTGTACCCTCTGGTATTATCAGGAGAAGATCTGAGATCTCAGCAGCTCTGAGTTTTTTGAAAACTAGGGCAAATAAAGGTGGCAGCATACTAACAGCTAACAGATGAATCTGAATTCATGGGAGGTGAAGCTTTGGAGTGGGGTGCAGTGGTTAGCGTTGTTACCTCACACCTCTGTGACCGGGGTCCAGGTTTCTGTCCTGACTCTACACGTGTGCTCTTTGCATGTTCTCCCTGTCATACCGGGTACTCCAGTTTTCCCCCTGCGATCCAAAAGCATACAAAGGTGAATTGGTCTTGGTAAGTTGTGTGTATGTGTGTGTGCCCTACGATTGGTTGGCGTTCCAAGCCTTGTGCCCATATCCTCTGGGATAGGCTCAGAACCCCATGACCCTACATAGGGCTAATGGGTTTAGAAGATGTTTAGGAGTGAGGTGAATGCCAGGAAAGACATCTGACATCAGGAGGCAGTTAAGGTATTTTGTTCATAACATCCTTATTTTTTTACTTATATATATTTTAATTTATATTCTTATATTTTACTTTATGAATTCCGAATGAAAGTTGGAAGTCATTGCTGCAGTCAATCAGACCCAAGGACTTGGACACTCATGACTCAAATTCCTTCCAGACATAGTCTATGTACTGCAGTACAACGGCGCGTCGATACTGCAGAAGAAAATCACTGACTTTATCGAATTAACTTGTCAACGGCTGTCGATGGAGGCACAACGCTGATCCAACTATAATGGGCACTGATTTTCAGGAGAAAAAGAAACAACAATAAAGAAACTGCAATTTTTAGACTTCAGTAGATTTGCCAGGTTATATTTAAGAGACCTTAGAGTCTGAAAGACTTTGCCAGAAAAGTCAAACCTGCCAACCCCCAGGCATAATACTTCAAAAATGAAAATATCAAAGACATGCTGAAGAAGAGTTGGTAGATATGCCTAGCGTGGTACATTTAACTTGGACATATTGTAGCTGAATTTAAATTGCGTCGCCTCTGTTCTTCACCAAAAGTACTTCTTGCTGTAGTGAACGCAGGTAGAACAGATACTAGGGAGATATCATCAATGTTGCTGAAACTCTGCAATTGTCGGCCTGTCATATGTGTGTGATATTATTTGTACTCTCGCTATGTTATTACTGTAGACAATGCATCATCCTAACCATAATTCAGTGTGCTGCTTCATGTTTTATTTTAAGAAATATATAGCAAATTTTTTACTGAGCGTGGGGCAGCATGCTGGTGCAGTGGTTAGCACTGTCGCTTCACACCTCTGGGATCCGGGTTTGGGTTTCCACCTGGGTTCCATGTGTGTGGGGTTTGCATGTTCTCCTTGTGTCATTCTGGGGTTTCCTCTAGGTATTCTGGTTCCACTGCCTGCTGCCCATAGGGACTGGATTCCCTTGCAACCCCGAAGAGGATAAGTGGTTTCAGAAGATGGATGGATTAACTGATTGCTTTGATCACCCTGTAAATCCTTAAAGGGCATTAGAAAATATTTTTAATTCTGTAGTTTTTCTATACACATTCATTTTGGCCTAGCTTCAAAAACCAGGCAGTTTTATTTCTAACGAGAGACGAGAATGCATGGACGGCCAGTTAGACACCTTAATTTGGTCAACCAACTTTCCTTACACTAAAAAAACCCAAAAACCATCTTAGATTACAGTATGTATGTAAGGCTTTTGTAAGGAATCCCACTCCTGTAAAGCCAGAATTACCGCAAGCCATTTCCTGATACTGTTACATCTTGACTCCCTTCCATAAGTGCATGTTCCTTGAATTCTACAGGGCTCATGCATGACTAGCTGTTCTCTCCTTATTGTCCTCTTTGAACAACCTCTCCGGCAAACTGGCTGGGCTTTAGGACTTACTTTCTCTCCTTCATCGTCTGCCAGATTCTCCGCCCCGCCTTCCAACCATCCCCGCCTTTGTACTTAACTCTTACTTCCCACAGATGGCACCGACCCCTCCCAACTTTTTCTCGGAAGCTTCCGGATAACCATCTCGCCGGCCTACATTACCCTCACTTCTGTGCGCTTAGTATTTCTGACCTCTCCAAGTCCTCCTTAGATACTCACCCGGCCATTTTCTCCATGCGCATCACTCTGCTCCCTCCTCCAACTGATTGCAAGTCACAGCCCCGCATTCACAGCCAAATTAAGCTAAAATATTAGCGCTAGCCCACCACTGTACTAATAATGGTAGCCCTTTACAGCTAAAAGCCTCTGTGACCCATCTGGCACTGCTCACATTGCCCTCCCTGTCTTCTTAACCCAGTTGCCTGGGCAGCATTAGCTGTTATTTTTTATTTCAAGATCCTCAATGATGGAACAAACTTTCTACCACAGTAAGAACAGCCAGCTACCCTGCAGGGTTTCAGTCACTGAAAAACCACACAGCTCGGGGACTCGAAATCCCTTTACACATTGAGCTGGGATTTCAGTAGAGAATAAACAATGCACCAATCACTTTCGCTGACAATTTTCTCACTGGTGACTTTTCAGATCGCTTCCAGCCTTTCATAAGCAATCGCTGTCTTCCTGTCTGTTGTGTTCTTCACAGTGAAATCATTATGTTTACTTACCAAATATATATGTATTGCCCATATGGACCTGATTACATGTAATGATACAGCAATTTTCGTTTGGGCAATACTGGCAAATAATCTGACACATATTTAAATACATTTAATAGTCGGGAATAAAGAAAACAGCAGTCAAGTCAACAGCAGGGGGATGGTTTATACAACAAGCTAATAAAAGCCATGTGATTTATTTTAAAAACGTTTGTCTAAATAAATTCCTGGTTTTTTTTAGCTCGACCTTCAGAGATCTGTGTACTTTTAATGATTTGCAAGGATGGCTAAGCAAAGAGACTCCCAGACTCAGGAATAGGCAACATAGGACTTTATAAGAATAACACCTATTGAATTTTGTATTTCCAAATACATATAATGACATCACATGATCCTGAGGAGGATAAGAGACTGGAAGATGGATGGATGGATGGATGGATGGATGGATGGATGGATGGATGGAATGAAAACAGTTCATTTAATAAAAATGGCTTACAAATTAGACATTTTATAATTTCACTTGAATCCTAAAAGAATGAATCTGCAAGTGAAGTTTTGTTAAATTGGATAGAAAATCCACTGGGACATTATTGTCACGGAGTCTTGATAGATGCAAAACACTGCTGTCAAAGGAAACAAACATCCTTCCACAAATTGCTGGAGCAAAAAAAAGAAACAGATTAATTTCCTGAATGTCAACAGCTTTGATCCGGTGTATTGTACCGAAAAATGTCACATATTCCAGAGTGACATAATTGCAGCCCGAACACCAACTGTTGTATACTAGTATACGGTGGTTTCGCAAAGCAACTCAGCAAGAAGCGATGTTATTTACTGCAGTATCGCTCTCTGGAATAATAAACAAGTACACTAGCCATAGAAATATTGATTCTGAATCAGAGATAATCACATACATTATGACCAAATAAGCATTTTCTGTAGTTGCCAATAGGGATGAATGGATAGAAGGCTGAGACTTTACTGGGGGAGGGGGTGGCAAACATATATAATATAAAAAGGTATTAATGACTTCAGCCAATAAATACACATTTATTTGGGGGGGGGGGGGGGGTGACATTGTTGGCCTAACGATGCCCCTGGTAGTTGTCCGGGTCCATTTCTTATAATAATACTTGTGCTATAATAGTACATCAGTTTCAGCTGAACATCATATTGACTTTCTCCATTGGTTTATAAGGATTATATGAGGCTTCAAGTCAAAAGTTTGAGAAACCAGGCGCTCTGATTTTATTGAACCGCTAACTGACATGTTGGTGCCGCACATCTATGCATATTGAAATATCACTCGGCAATTAAGGAGTCATGTGCGGCTTCTTGCGTGCAATGAGACAGATGAAAGGCTCGCAGGTGCAGGGGGTGAAATAGTCGAGTTTGTCCTACTGCTGGGGAATGAGTCAGGCACGGGAAAAGGGGGAGAGCCGCTGGCGGCCAAACTCGCCGTACGGGAGTTTATAATAATTTAATTGAAGAACTGAGCGCGGTTAGCTGTGAAAGGCGGGGCGGCGGTGTCACCGTGAAACGCTGCGGCTCCCGGGGCTGATATACATCGTCCGAAACACGTGAGATCGCAGCTTTGCTTTTCCCATGATGAAAGTGTTTAATCAGGTGCTGCAAAGTAAAACAAGGCACTGGAGGAGGACGCGGTGTCACGGCGGGGGAGGGACGACGAAGGTAATTAATAACAGGACAATTATTGTCTGTAGACAGTTCTCACGAATTCGCTCGACATCGAGAATAAAGAGTTAAATCCACGAACAACTTCCAAAAATATGAAACTGCTTACGTTGTGATCTGAGCTGCTTAGTGTATGGACACTTACATTAGAAATATAATATAAAAATACACATATTTAAAAGATATCTGTTTTGTGCCTTTTGTGTTACTAGCCAAAAAGCCTTTTAAGGTACATAACATTTATATTAAAAAAAATATATCGTTTCCCCGGGAAATCTTGGATATCTCCCCAATCTGAATCTTCCTGACTCAGCCTATAATTCAGATTCATATTCAGATTGAGTCCGGTTCTATTTTATCTTCTTGCCTTTAACCACGTTTATTACTGTAATTTAACTATATATTGGCAACTGAGAAAATGCCATGTTACCAGTTAACCAAATGGACTATGACATATTCTCCATGGCAATGTACTTGGCAAATACAGTTGATTCAGATTCTGATTCGTTTTAAATGACATTTCTTAAAATGACAGAAACAAGCCTGACTGTATAATTCACTTGTCTGAAATGTATTATTTAAAAAGGGGGGGGGGATGAACGAGTCAGGTGTTTTATCAAAGCAGTATTCCTATGTTCCGTCACAGATGTGGCTAGATTATAACTGGACAAGAATGTTTCAGAAAGGAACCATTCATTCGTCTTACTTATCTCTCAGAAATGAAAAATAGACAAACGCTGCCCAAAAAGGAAAGATTGCAATCTGAGGACATTCTGAAGGGTAAACGAAAAAAGAAAACCACACTATTCTGAGAGATTTCTTTCTTAACAGCCAGTGCAAAGACTGATTATTTGAACACTGTTCTTTTAGGAAATGACTCTGCAACAAATCAATGAGCAGAAATAAAGCTTTTGAAATTCTGAATCTGAGAGCAGTCTAATTTAGCGTACAACAAAGTATTCTAAATTCATGACGCCGTCACCGCCTTTGCAGTGCAAAAAGCATCAGGATTGAATGGCCACATGGAACTGAATGAACTCAAACTCCTTATGATGAACTGCTCCTCCACAACAATTCATCCCGTGTCTCGGCCGTCGAAGTTTCTTAAGGAGCTGCAGATGAGAGCCATATATCAAGGAGGTCGTGAAGAACCATGAAAATGTTCAGCGCGGGGGCCACTAATCACACCGGTTTCTCACATTCCTCACTGGCGATCTCTCGCAGTTAGCGCTGACCGCCGCGTGTAAGGAATTCTCCCTGTAGCTGGAGGCGATTTGTTCAAGGTTGGCTCGTAGGTCACTGCGGACAGTATGCACAAGCTAATAATAATAATAATAATAAGCCTATTGTAACGCTCGCCGAGTGGGCGGGGCGAGCAGGCGGGCAGGAATCAGGGAAATACTGGGGTTTATTGGCACGTCGGGGATTCGGGAACATCTCACATCAACGAACAGCGACTGACATCAATGACCGACAAGGGGAACAGGTAAGACCAGGACTTAAATAGGACAGGACTAATCAAAGTAATCGGACACAGCAGGAGACAATCAGGGAGGCACACGTGGGTAATCAGGGGGTGTGGCACACACTAGGATCGTACGAGCTGGGCATCACACCTATTTTTTTTAAAAAAATTTTTTGCATGTTTCCCCTCGCTGAGACTGACAGATACAAAAATATTTGTGGTCTTGGAAGCTGAGTGGATGAAAACTATAGTCTGGGATTCTGACCTCAAGACAAGCCTGGGCAGGCACTTAATGTGCACTTAGCAATGTGAAAATCCGTGGAATTAGAGGACCTGTTTGCAATATCCCATATAAAATGCTGAACAGAATCTAGGGAAAGGATTCTGTGATGCTGATTCAACCAAGCAAAGGTCCACTGCTGATCCAGTCAGCAAGGCCTGAGTTCAAGATGCTTTTATTCTGTTTGCCATCAAGATGCTTGAGTTTATAGTGATAGTGCATGGGAGCTATGCTATGCTGTAGACTTTCCTGTTTCCTAATGTGACAGCCTACCGCAAAGCGAAAAAAATGCACACAAAATGTATAAACGATAAAAATATTATTCAAAATCCTTTCATGGCTGCCAACAATGTTAATCTGAAATTGCCTCAAAAAAGTAATGATGATGCCTGAAGTCTTGTTTCAGGTTACCCAGTGGCCAATTTAAGTTCATATTTTCCATAGATCGTGCCAGTGATTAAGATTAACATGAAAATATGAACTTCAGCGGTTAAGAAAACAAAGCCGAACAAGCCTTGATTAAGACAAAAGGTGAATGGAATGATTTTGCGTAGCGTCCTGGTACTGTAAACAACACTGTCATGTCCACAGACATTGTGGAATCACTCCTGGATATTATAAACCCACAGAGATGAGAAAAGTTGTAGTAAGTGCCGTTTAAAGTTTGAATTATGAGAGTGAAAAATGGTACTGCTTGAAGGTGCACTTTTATGAGGTCATTAATTGTTTGGCAAACTTTGCATGTGACCTGAGGGTCTAAATGGATGCAAACCATATGATTTCATTCGCCTCTTCATATGCGCAGTTACAAAGTTCATGCTAAGTCTGAAACAGACTTGTTTTGTAAACTGTCCAGCACAGATTTAAATGAATTCAGAATTTACTGTAGACTTTAGTTCACTATGCAAGATAAATTGAAGTGCGCATAAAACTGTCTAGAAAAGCAAGACGTTCTATTCCACGAACACCAGGGAGATGTGCTGGAATTGTACATCAGATACTAAATATCCTTGTCTGAAGGAAATAGAATGGAAAGGCGGCCAGGCCTTGACTAAAGGCCGTCACAGATACAAATGATCAACCACTAACTCCGTGTCACTTCCTTTCTGTAGGGTCTTACCACAAGGTCACATTGTTAGTTGGGCACGGCTGCAATAGATACACTTTCATTTTTTACTTTTGTATTATATACAGAGACAATACATTATAATGGTAACGCTTTCTATGTATGCCATGTCTATAAGAATATATGAACACATCACTAGCACATTATAATGCATTCATAAAGCATTATAAACATTCCTACAAATATTTTTTAAATAGCATCACACATTATAGCCGTGTGTATTATGCATTATGTATTATGAATGCTTTATGAAGCTCTCATCTGTAATACACTATAGATACCTTTATAATGCAGTACAAAGCATCCTGCATAATGCATTATGAACGTAGCTAAAGGGCATTATAGATGACAGCTTCATTGGAGCTTATGAAGTATTATGATCAATGCTATAATGCCTTATGACTATCAGCAGAACATGCTGTAATGCTTTATTTATTCTTATACTGACCATTATAATGCATTATGAAGGTATCTGTAGTGGATTATAGATGAGAGCTTCATTGGAGCATATGAAGTATTATGATCAATGCTATAATGCCTTATGACTATCAGCGGAACATGCTGTAATGCTTTATTTATTCTTATACTGACCATTATAATGCATTATGAAGGTATCTGCATTGTAGATGTTAGCTTTATGTATTATCATAATACAATATCCAAGCGGCCTTGACAGTCCTTTCTAAGTGTCCTTTCTTTTCTTCTTGCCCCCCCCCCCCTTTCCAGTTGACTCAATGGTTTTTCCCAGTAACATACTGACATTTCTTCAGGGATCACTGCGATTGTCAAGCACTGGGCAGAGGTAGCTTGGGGTTATACTTAAGACAAATCCTAACTGACTGTGTTCTTACCACTTCACCTCCGGCCGTGTCACCTGTCGCGACGCGTTACCCTGCTTCCGTGACACGGGGCACATCCTGTGCGCCACGCTTCACAGATTCCCAGCTCTGACTCCCCGGAATGACCCAAAGGGTTAATTTGGCTCGCGTATGGATCATCGGCACTGTTTACACACTCGCTAATTACTCAGCGCTAAATTGCTTTGTCAGACGCTACGCGGTGCGATTTCATCTGCTGCACAGCATCACGTACCGGATAAATTGTTTCCCAGCAGTTTTAACTGTGTGAGATATTTTCTTTTCAGAAAAAAAACTATAATCTAAATAGATATTTTGTATTCTCTATATATTTTGATAACGTGATTGCAGAAGACATTTACCAAACCTTTGAAAAATGCAGTCATTTTTATTTAAAAAGTCATTTGTCCACGGATGATATCCTTTTTCTATTACACATTACGAAGGAGACCAAAATCATCATTCTTATACTTTTTTTATAATCTCAGGTCACTGTTGCTCATTTCCTACTCGATTTCAACAGCGATCCTTATACTAAAGCCATTCCGTGTTCTTTGAGGTGTTTGAGATGTATCGCATTGCCAGTAATTCAGAAGATATTACCTTAACTCCCAGGAAATGTTTTGTAACTGTTACGCTGCATTGTTTCATAACAATAAATACCAGTAAGGCTCTGCTTTGAAGTCAATATATGCTGATCCATATCTACTCATATGCTTGCAGTTCCGTTAGTAAATTCCTCAAGCTTTTTAAACATTAATTTTCAGGGAGGACTGAGACTTGTTCACCCTGTGATTACAGAAAAAAAAAACATTCCTGAAGTTCGGCAAAAAGGCCGTCTAGGGAGGGTGCCCCAATGTTTTTCATTTACAAAGGCCAGTTTTATTTCATGAGATGTTGATAAATGATAAAAACATATTCCAGGAAAATACCATAACAGGTTAGGGTGAAATTAACAGCCACGGTGCATGTGGGCTTCCAGTCAAAACCACTGAACAGCACAGAGGAAATTCAGCTTCAACAGTCAAAATGAACAGCTACGTTTCTCCTGTTTTTGGTATTACGAGTTACGACCCCAAAACACTTGTCTTTCATATATTTTGAGGTTGATGTGGAGTAGTATGTTTAGTAAGGGGATTATAGTAAATATCCCAAATCTGGGAAAGGCATTTTTTATAAAACAGGGAAACGTATTCTTAAAATTCTAATGAGTTAGTAAATTAGACTCATTTTTAATTATTCACTTGTTTAATATATGTATTTTAAATTCCCCTCAGTAAGTAAGTGAAATGCATTGATAATTATTCAGATTAAAATAAGGTCAAAATGCTGAGGCTGGTTTGTATAAACAAAAGAGTAGGTAGTTCTATTTCATACCACTTTAAAGTGGACCGTAAAGTGAGAGAACTCCATAAATATTTATAAATGAGTTGACACTACTTTGTTGACCACCACAGATACACCAGGCAGTCCAGTTATGGGTTATTACAATTGTTTGGTTTGTGTAGTTGTAGCCAAGCAAAGCAATATCCTAAACCAAAGAGCTCATATCTGCCAAAACTTCTACTCGAGTCTGGAATCCCTCGTAAAATGTTATTTTTTATTAATCTTGGGCTTCTGCTCGTGCAAATTTTGTCTTTCGACTCTGACCTCTACCCTACCCTCTAAGAGCATAACGCTGAACTAGCAATTTGTATAAATGGGGGCAGCCACTATCGTAATCGCAGGATAAGCTCATGTACTTTACGGTGGCAGGTGGGTGAAAGGGACCTGGAATTCACTGGAATCGATGTCATTACACGTTTGAGCAGCGAACCACCCGCAAAACTGCTAAAAGTTTCCTCTTTCAAATGATTGCTACAGTTTTAAGTAGCAGTTGAATAAGAAACCTCGGTAGAAACTCTTTGTAAGCCAGTGATCCTCGTTTTCTGAGGTCTTTGCAAGCACCTCCATGCGGGCCCAAGCTGTCAGGTCAGCAACTGTGTCCCAGAGCTGCGAAAAGCATTTCACAGAGGTGCAATGACTCACCCCAGCGCTGAGTTTTCATCCTCTGGGCACAAGAGTTGGCAGACACCCTGGGAAAAAAATATTAAAAATGGCATCTCTGGCTAGCATATACTCACTGGGACTGGCACTGGCTGTGACGCTCCACACACGCTGCGTTGCCCCCTACAGGGCCACGTACCCACGGCAGTGACGGGTAGTCAAAGGTCACGTCTGTTCTAAGGCAGCCCCTTCACAATACTCACAGCGGAATGAAGAACTGTGGCGGCCATTTGTTTTCCGACGTACACCGTGAACAATAACCGGCCGCACTGTGCGCTGACCGGAACAATATGCCCTCAGAGCAGTGTTGTGTTTTTCTGTCTGGCTTTACAGACAAACATCAGCCTTCAAAGTTGTTTTGAATCACCTGCTATTAAGTCTGAGTGCCAGGATACCTCCAAATTGATTAATATTCGGACAACCTCTCCAGTAACAGAGCCAGCCTTTCTCACAAGAAGAGACATTCACATTAGACATTCTCCACGTGCATTCTGAAATTTTTTAATTATTAATATTTTTTTTTTTGTTAGCCATTACCACTGGGCATCCTCTGTCCCTCTTTGTACTCCGGTTTTGCTGATATATTTCATCTGACACAACAGTGGATGTGATAAACTTAGAAACGACACTGGACGTCCCTCAGCTAGGTACTAGTCGCCACTGAAAGCCTGACCTCGTCCCGCTAATTCCACATGGCAACTGCGCTCCTTCAAAGGGCCCAGACGAGAGTGCATTCAGAATAAAAGTGGCATTCGAATCAAAGGAGGTTCCCACCCAGCGTCGTCCCCCCCCCGCCCCCGAATTCAAGCCCAAATGCATTATCACTGTTACAGTCAGTGAGATGAAGTGGAAGATGCCAGCTGCCTTTTTAAGATCCAAGAATGTGTGGAGAATAGATATCACGTGTTTACGCGCGATTACCGAATTCAATGATTTACGTTCTTTTTTTCTTTCTCCTGTCTTGTAAAGTGTATTTAATGGCAGACACTCGCACACAAGCTGACGCACACGCCCACATCATGCAATCAGGGGCACAAACCGCAACTGTCCTCAAGTGCAAGACCCGAAAACTAATCGCGATGCACGCTCCTTAACACGGGCGCCCAGATAGGATTAATTCACCGCGATTTAATCAACTTTAACACACGCAGAGTCGAGCCTTTAGGACTTACATTAAAGCGAGGGCAGGGTGCCAAAGATTATTTCTATTTAGAGGTTATTAGGAACACCCATGATGTTAAGAAGCCGCTCCGCTTATTAAATGGGGTCTAGCCGGGTGACAGAACATACAGGCGTCAATTCTTTCTTTTTAGCATTTTTACTTTAAAGTACGCGCAAGTTCAGAGGGGAAGAAAAACAACTCAGAGCCAGCAGTACGCCGTTATCAATCAAGTGTAGGCTTTTAAGTGCTCGTGTTTAACATGACGCGAAAGCGACACTGACGTCGCACCACCAAGGTACCCTTTCATCGTACTTGAAACAGCATTTTTTTTTAACAGATGGTTGCCATAAAAATATAATTTAATTATTGCCACTCATTATCACCAAAAATCTGTTAATTGTTAAGCTTTCCCCTTTGCTTCAGGAATGTCAGTCGTTGAAGAGGGCCTTCGGTTCGAGGATCATTGTTCCGTATTAACTGCGACCACATCAGTGCACTTCAATGAGGGCTCTGAACGGCCCTTTGAGAATCCCTCACAGTACGCACGTGGGCAAAGACCCAAAAGCTGCTGCTGACTGTGGAAGTGGCAGGCTTGTATATGGTGTCAAAAGTTTTATGATTTGGGTGTAAATTCATACAAGACTCGACCATTTTCGGTAAGGCGATGGCAACATTTGATTATAATAAATGTTTGCGTCTCCCAAATGTTTGTGAAGACTGTTGGTCACTCGCATAGCCTACAGCACCAAAGTGACTGTTGTTTGTGTATCTTTTATGATTTTTTAAAAACTTTTTTCAGATTTCTAAGGACTTAACAACTTTGTAAATCAGTGTACGACCTGAGCCTCGGAAAGCTGTAATTTTTACAATATCTTTCATTGATTTTTAATACAGTATTTAGTTTTTATTACTACAAGAATCAGTACAAAAGTATCAATGCGAGAGGACACACACAACCATAAGTGACCAAACAAAATATGAGATTTTTTTTGTTTTGATTGCATTCACAGATCTTTGTGGGGACCTAAAAAATGGTAAAAAGATTTTTATGACATTGTGGAGTACAGTTGGTCTCCACAATGTAACATGAACATAATACACATGCACGTACACAGAATATATCCTTGAAAAGTCCCCCAGAAAATAAGCATTTCAGGTACAGAATTGGCTGGGTTCTCATCAAGCGATGGTGCTCTGCCGCACGGCATGCTGGGAGCACCGCTGTTCTGATGAGTACAGTCCATAAATTCCTGGATATCCGCTTCGAGGTGCGGCGGGTTAATTGAGCCAGACAGCAGTGAGACGGAGGCTGCATGTCAAGCAGCGCTAGACTGAGACCCGAGGAAAGAACGGGGAGACATTTTCTCAGGCGTCTATATGAGATGCCTGTATGAAAATGGGAAGGAAACAATCAGCTTGTTCATATGATGCGGAAATCCCAAGCCAGCAGTAATTAGCATTAATCATATTAAACCAAGTGAGAAGGTTAACGCACGGTTTGGTTATGTAATGAATCATACAGTCCTATGAAATCCACAGTATTGTCCAGCAAAAAATATATGTTTCTAAATATATCTCTACACTAATATCGCATTTTTATGCTATGCTATTTGAGAAAACAACAATCTGCTATAACAGAAATGTTCAGAATATGTACATATACAAATGTACAGTTGTACACACACACAAGCATATTTATAAAGCATATGGTAGGCAAGTTATGCACACACACACACACACACATAAAAGAAACCTGTTTTTTCTGTTGCGAGTCTTTTCTTCCTATTAATTAATCATCAAAGGCTTTGTATGTTGAAATCCAATGTAATGTCAATGGACACATGCTAATGAGCGCAATTTTACATAATTGTCGCGGGGCAGCGTGTTGAGTTACAATGACCGCAGATCACCTGTCCTCAGGTGACGGCGAGCAGATGGAGTCCGCTGTGGCGAGTGGCAACAACGGCGCATAAATTACCACCGCAAGTCAATCAGACCGAGCTATCCGGCGATGAATGACATTTGTCTGCGTGCGTTAAACGCTTGGGGGAAACAAAGGAATTCACACTCTGACATGGCATTTCTTCATTAATAACTTACGGTAGATTTAACACAAATGTGCAGAGGGCTTACACCCTTACACTATACAGTGCAGTGAAATACAAATTAAAATATGACTTACAAATTTAAATTATCAGTTTAACTGGTACCTCAGCTAGCTTAACTGAGCACTGACCTGCCAACTGACCTGCCAACCTGATAAAATACCTGCTCACTATTGGACATTGCATCCTTTTTGATCATGGGCGTAGATTTGAGTATGGATGGTAGCAACATGTCATTGCCAATCTTGTGGGAGTACTGTGTGTGTTTATGAGAGCCGGGGGTTCATGGGGTGGTCTGGTCCCTGCCAATGTGGAAACCAAACCTACGCCCTTCTCTTGGTAAGACTACATGCTCATATATTTGTAACTATGTGGTAGCCACCTATTCCACATTGTATTTGGATATGATAGGTTAGTGTAGAGGCATGTAATGTAATCTTGCTAACTAACCAGCCCGGTTGTGCTTATACCTCAGTAGGCACCTATCAGCCATGCTTGCGATGTATTATCTGACACAACATACACCACTTTGGAATAAAACATCAGATAAATACATGAAAATCTATATATAATGGGTTTGACTTTCATAAAGTTCAGCCCATCCAGTAAAAATATCCAACCTCTGCTGAAGACTGAAAAGCGTTTTTCTTTTTAGAAACCTTCATCTTTTGGTGGCATATTGCAATAATTAAAGTAATCTGCAGCACAGCAAAGCAAAAGACACAGTAGTGTAATACATGTTTGAAAAAAAAACACACACACACAGGCCTGATAAGTTTAGTCCAAGAAAAAAAAGAGTCAAGATTGTACAGAAAAATATTCCTGTGGATGACTTCATTTTACATTTCTTTATTGTGCATTATATTTTTTTTGCGAATTCAGCGGCGAACTGCCCAGAAACGGTGTGAATTACATACAGCAATATGTGCTGGAAGCTAAGAGAGGCCCTGAAGCAAGGTACTAAATGCAAGACACTTTATATATTCGGCAAATATTATTTAATTATAGCCCTCCTGGCGATTGTAACAGAGGTGTGTTAAATCGAATGCAAATGATGGTGAATCAAAACAAAACAGTTTTCCGAGGAAATAAACCTGCCATGACTAGTTGCTTGGATGTCGGTCCGGTGTCTGTGTTCTGATGTGTACAGCATTCATTTAGAGAGTGATTTGCAGGAGCAGCGCTGATTGAAGTCCAGGACCCATGCAGGCGACGGCGGACGCCAATATTGACGGATGGGTCGGGTGCGCGATCAGCTAATCGGGGTGCCATGGCGACAGCCCACAGAATGCCGGGAATGCGCGTGAAAAGGCCCGACGCAGCCGCATTCCTCCCAGCAGCATGAAAAAAATACCAGTGGCCCTAATGGGAGGTAATTAAAAGCCTGAGACACGCAAGGCAGCGAGTCTAATGAACAAAGGGGCAGCGGTGGCTCTCATTTCCAGGGTTCAAAACGAAAAGAAGAGGGAAAAAAAAATCTGAAAATTAAAACCAGTGTCGTAAAACACACTGCTCCTGGAGTACATAATGAAAAAATTATTATCGAAAAGCCCTGCAGTGTGACATCATTAATCCGGGTAAATAGCGCCACACAAATATTATATGCAGAGATCTGGAACGGACGCAGAATTTAGCAATGGAAAATGCTGACGCTATGAGCTGTCCCTGACGCTCCCAATGGAAATATAAATATCGTAAAGGCCGCTCCGGAGACGAAGGCCTCTTATTTATAGTTTGTCGACTTTCCATCAGGTGTAACCCGTTTAAGACTCTGTCTAAATGCAGATATTTTATTGTACTTATAAAACCATTTAGAAGGGTAGAATGCCTTGGGTCAATTTCCCATAACAGAGCAATGAGACCATCAATGAAACGGAGGTGACAACAGCCTATCTTGAGCGCAGACTAATAAAGAAATGCTATTAAGTGAGTCTGGCCGCCTCACTCCTGTATGGCGGTGTTTAACAGGACCCTGCGTACGTGCTATCGCTAAAATGAGAATGTTAGCTACAGAAAAGGTTATTGATTTTTTTTTTCACTCCCAATGCTGTATATCTTGGAAGGTAAATTGGATTAACTTTATTGTGGACAGGAATATTATACAGGGCTAAGAAAATTTCAACCTAACTGCAAAGGGATAGGATTGTGATGTACGACACTATACACTGCGGCTGACAGACAGACATTTGTCAAGCAAACAAGACGGGCAAGACTATGACACTGTTCAATCCTTCATTTAATAGAGGGTAATTTGGCCTGTGCTGATCTAAGGTTTTCTCTGATCTGTTTCACTGACACCATCCAGGCCCCATGTACATGTCCCGTAAAAGTGAGCTACAAAGCTGTGTGTTCAAAATACAAGGTCACCATTTGTTTGAAATGTTTTCATTAAGGCTATGAAATCATTAAAGTTGCACCTTTGTCCTCAGCCGATTCTTTGTACATGTGTGAGATCTTAATGTCATATTTTCACGTACCTGAATATCTTAATATAGTCATAAACGCCTTGCTCAGAATATAGACATTCCAAAGAGGACACAAAGGTGATTTATATACCAAAACACGATTACTGTAGGCACAGATATCCAGATGGAACAATAAGGGCCTGTTTGCCCCTAGATTTTACTTAGTTGTTATGGTTTTATTATTCAAAAGGCAAAAATACATTAGATATTATTATGTATAATTCTTAACCCATTCTTTAGTAACTTTAGTCGTTCATGGGCACAGACATTCCTATTTTATTTATTTAACAGTCGTGTTCATGAAGAATAGCATACATTTGTACAGCCAGCCAGTCCTCTGAAGCAAGTGAGGGTTAGGGGTGGGGGATAGGGGCCCACCTCAAGGGCCCGACTGCAAAATCACTCGGATGACCCTGGGATTCAATCCAGTGACCTTCGTATTATTGACACAGCATCCTAACCCACTGAGCCACAATTCAAGAGCCCATCCCCTTTTGCGTGTCTCTTCATTTCGCTTTTTTTGTCCACAGCTGAGTGCAAGGGCTGGGGATGTCCAAAGGGGCAGCAGTCTGCTCTCCTGGTGACTGACATATCCTTCCATCGGCGAAGGGCAAGAGATGCAATTAAGTGGCCTTTTGTCCCCTCTCCTGAACAGGGGCAGCGCAGACAGACGGGCCGCGGTAAGGACGTGTTGTGAGGAGTGACGGGACTTTGCTGTCCAAGTGGCCTTGTGTGCAGGCGAGGCCCCCAGAGCTAGTCGAGAGCCTTAGCAGTTATGCTCCTCAGTCACACGAACAGGAGGCAAACTTTCAACCCGCAGCAATTCAATTTGCCGTGGTTTAACAAATCACTCCATTAAATGGGACGAGAGCTTTAACGGTATATATCTTTTCAAGGCAAGCGTTAATTAATCATCAGTTAATCATTTGGTCCTAGGCGCGGACGAACTCGTGCTGGGATTCTAAGTCTCATACAGACATTTGACGGCGGTAGCCTCGGATCTACCATGCAGCCCTTGCTAGTTAACTACACTTTTTGTATTTAATATTCACTTTATACTGTGATTTACTGAGTCAATAAAGGTTCAGTGCTGTGTATAAAGCCACAAGAGTAGGCCAGAATTCTACAGACCTGGTAATATGTACATAGATCTTCATCGCTATGCCAACTGTTGCCCAGGTTCCAGCCAATCAGAAGAGACCTTTTAGTCCTCCTATTGCTATGACGCAGGCCCCCAAGAAGCTGCAAATGTAGCCGTGAGTAGGACGTAAATACATCAAAACATAAAAAACTCTTCAACAGGCCAAATATTTAAGGTGAATGTGGGTGTGTCTTTTTCTGCTCAGCAGAAAAATGATAAAGATCCGGCTGACATGCTACAATGAATCTGAGATCCAGCTGAAGAAACCCAGACTACTTTTGACAGCGACCAGCCGAAAGAGCAAGCTGGTGTAACACTACGAGTAATGGGGCACATCATAATACAAAACTATATGGATGAAGAACACTTTTCTGTAATCAGGGTTGGGTAATTCAGGTCCAGAGAGTAAAAGTCCATACCGGGATTTTGTTTCAACCAACCAGCTGAGTCCTCTGTGACTGTGACTCTTTATGCTCAACTGGTTGGTTGAAACAAAATCTTGGTCTGGACTTTTACTCTCTGGACTTGAATTACCCAACTGTGCCTGTAACATAGAGGCCTATACTAGAAATAATCCTGATAACGTTTCAGGGGAATCAAGGATAGCAGATAAAGGATCATTTTGGTGTAGTGTAGGACAGTCTACCCAAAAATCAAGAGGGGGCTAAGACCAAAAAAGGGTCCATCAAACCCCTAACCCTAACCCCCCACTTATGATTTCCCCATTGACATTAACAGTCCATCCAGGGGACAAGGGAGGGAAACTCTTGGCAACAAACTCTCATAAATACCATCAATGAGCTGTAAAATAAAATACTGCTTTACATGTTATTCATAAAAAAACAAAAAAAATCAATATTACACTTTAAAAAAAAGATTGAATAAATCAATTCCAAGACACAGCGCTACAACATCTGCAGGATAAATCCCGCAGACTAATTGGAATTAATACTACGCCCGTTACGGCTTGCATTTCCATATTTTCCACTTGGAAAAGCCGCAAAAGTGGATCTGCTATAGTGCTTGGAACCCCTCATCCTACGTTCCGTCTCCCTCTCACATATTTATCCATTCTTGCTATTAGAAAGTTGGCTCGCCATACGCAGTAATGTAAGGCCTGTCGAAAGACCAATGGTTTCATCTTCTCAATATAGCCAACTGACCTTCCCCATGGACATTCAAGGCTTCTGGTGGACTTCGTGAGGCCCAAGGAGCCATAACATGACCACTGATCATAAGTAGTGCCGCGTAATAGCAAAATGAAGCCTTATCAGGTCTTGCTTCATCTTGTGGTTTTAGACATTTGCCGTCTCAAACGTGCAATTAAGACCAAAGAAGCTCCTCTTAATATTAGCTACTTGTCATGTAATACCTGCCTGTGCATTGCAGTGAGTGAGCCGAGTGATCAGCAGCTGTCATTGTGACTATAATTAAAACATCAAAAGGTCTTATGTTGCCATAATCACTCAGCTACTGAGAAACACTCAGCACAATGGCTACGTTGAATGTGAGCTTTACTAACTGGCGTTTCAAAACTGCTCATTAATTACGCACATAGTGGGGTCACCGTGGGCCCCAAATAAGGACCGTGGCATAACACTGAGCAACAATGACAATGACGAGCATTACAGATCTGAGTAATCATGTATGCAAGCTAGCGTTTAATGGACTTCTTTACAGGTCAGGATCGATCCAGAAGCTCTTGAAAGCCCTAAAAGATCCCCACAGGTGCCTCTGCAGGTGGCCCAGTTAGTCAATTCCGTGCCAGCGCCCACATCGCAAGCTACTGAAACGAACGTAAATGAAATAATGAGCCTATTTTTTCGCAAGCTTGATTCGATCAACCGATGGTGAGTATTATGGTTAGGATTACATTTGTTGATGTCAACAATTTTAATTTAAGACTTTTTTAATTGGAATTACATCCATCAATTTTAACATAACATCCACGTATCTAGAACATGGTCACTGAACCTAAGTCCTATCTGAGAAGGCACAGGATATTCTATATTCAACACCATAGCAGCACGTACACTCCTACAGTATGGAGCTTTCGGAGACACCAGCTCACATAACCACATGTTTTTAGACCCAGATGAAGCTTGTACAAAGACAAGGAGAACATGCAATCGCACACAAAGGCAGCCTCCGTGCATGGGGGTGATAAGCTACTGTTCCATTGACTGAGACACTGCACCACTCTACCTTGAATAAAACTCAAACGGCATCGAACACAAAACACGCTGAATTCTCACACCTTTGTAAGTAGCACCAACGTTCAGGACTTCAGCTGGCGACTATGCAAGGAAACAATTAGCTGAAACACTTTAGCTAAATGAAGAAATGTACGTCTGCCAGGACTCCTCGCCTGGGGATTATTCCGTTAAGGTTTGCAGATGCAGCTCTCTTCTTTTGCTAGTTTACGATACAGTCATACATCCAAGCCAATCTGTTTAGGGGGCCTTTGTGATAAGAATTAGAAAACCTCTACAGCGAGGCCTTGAAGATCTCTTCCCAAAAGCTCCTCCTCAGAGATTCCTCCCAGCCCAGCAAGTCCACTCTGAATCAAGGCCAATAAGTCACGTCACGTGCATAACTATGTTGGCTTTCAGCCTAAATTACATCGTGCATTTCCCTCATGATGTAGCTGTCATTTCTGGGAGGCAGGGAAGTGTATACCAAACAGCTAGACTTGGATCTAGATCAGAACCGTGCTATGCCGAGACAATGCAGCTAGATCGTTGTAACGTGATTTAAGCCAAATACTAAAGTTAAACTGACACAAAAGCAAATCCGGTCCCCTCGCAGAAATGTTAAAGTGTTTCGAGATTTATGTTTTAAAATAGATTTGTGAGTAAAATTAGCTGCGCTCTCTCCAACGCTGCATGCTCAGGGTGAAGATTTCTCAGATATTCACAAAGCCAAATGATTGCTAAGTTATAATTACTATGGCAGCATAATATTTACGCTGACAACATTGCTGTATGTTTGTAATAATGTGTGTGGGAGGGGTGTGGCAGTCATTAAATGGCAACCTCAGGTAAAGGTGAGAAAGTCAGACAGATATGTTGTGAGGAAGATTGCACTCTGAAGTGTTATTTTATTAAATTGAAGATAAATATGAAGTACTTGTAGTTGCCAGGAAACATCTGTATGGCTTATGAATAAATCTGTAACTCATTGTTCTTAATAACTAATCCATCTGCTGTACAATGTCACGAAAGTTATTGTATCAATATTATTGTATATAATTGTATCAATATTGTATCAATATTGTATCAATATTATTGTATATAATTGTATCAATATTGTAACAATTTTATGATCTTATTCTACATTTGCAGATTAAAAAAACTGATTTGCAGCCTTGTCACAAAATAATACAACTGCAACGCATCAACATATTTCATAGTTATTGCTGTAAATCCTTCTGAAACGTTGCATGTATTTCTTAAACATAGCTAGAAACATGTAATGAGAACACATTTTTGATATCACCCATATGTGTTATTAAATAAATAGAATGTTCTCTATACATGTGTGGTCTTTTCAGAAATGCATGTATGGAAATAATTATTGGAACCAAAAACCAATCTTTTAAATTTTGTTGTAGTAATGGGAGACAGAAGAAAATTTTTTCAGCGTTTCATTGGTACTGAGGTACAATGTAATCATATAACGTAAACAGGACTGAGCTAGCTAAATCGGGAGTGAATTACTCAATCACACATTCAGCTAGCACTTGCTACAACTGTAACCTATATTACTACAAAGACAAATGTTGTTCAAGATGAATATCTCTATTTATTCTAACATAATGGTTACTGTATATGGCTGGGATGTTAAGTGAAAACTCTGATGTCACACTTTCATAGTCCAGTGCGAAGAATTCTTTTGTCATCTGTCACTGTTTTCTGCAGTCTGTAGTGACAGTAGAAATGGAATCTTGCTGGAGACGATGCAAAGTTGGTAGGTAATTCTTGTTGTCAGTGACCTCAGGCTTTTAGATTCCGGTAACACACAGCACAGTTCATCTTTGACGGGACTTAAGATGCCATATTAAATACACAGAAGGTATTTTGATGGATACACATTTTTTTTGTCTTTATTCAGTGGAAAAGTATTTTTGCCACTGAAATACATAACATATTTTGGTTAATAAACCATGTAATTACAAAATTAACTGTACAAATGGGGGCGGCATGGTGGTGCAGTGGTTAGCACTGTTGCCTCACACCTCTGGGACCTGGGTTCAAGTCTCCGCCTGGGTC
>JAODJX010000053.1:1023844-1035672 GCA_026776945.1 Isichthys henryi
CAATTTAGCAACTCCAATTAGCCTCAGCATGTTTTTGGACTGTGGGGGGAAACCGGAGTACTCGGAGGAAACCCCACAACGACATGGGGAGAACATGCAAACTCCGCACACATGTAACCCAGGCAGAGACTCGAAACTGGGTCCCAGAGGTGTGAGGCAACAGTGCTAACCACTGCACCACCATGCTGCCCCATAAATGTTTAACAAATAAAAAATAAATAAATAATGCACACATTTTGTGGGAACTCTCCATATTAATGTGGGGAAAACTCTAATCCCAACATGACGACCTTAACCCCTACGCAGCCCTAACCCTAACCGTATGTAACCAAACAAAATACGAGACTTTTGGCATTTATCGTCCTTTGATTGCATTCACTGATCTTTGTGGGGATCTGATAAATGGTCCCCACACTGTGAAAATAACAGGTTTTCATTATATTGTGGAGAACATTTGGTTCCCCCAGTGTAAAGTAAACTTTGACGTGTCTGAATATTGTGCTTTTGCAAAGACTTTTGTACTGCAGTATTCTGGAGAACAATGAAGGACAGTTACATAGGGAGTCAGTGCAGTGATAATGCAAGATGGACACAAGGTGGCACTGTAAGAGTGAGTTGAAAAGTTCAATATTTAAATGCTTAGTACATCCCATCCAGGGTGTACCCCAGCCTTAGGGCATATTCTGCCTGAAACAGGCTACAGTCACTTAGCCGCAACATTTACGGGGGGGGTTGGATGGAAACGTAATATAACACCAACAAACAGGTATTTACTTTAAAGAATGACTTTCCATTGTATCTTCTACATCTTTCTGTTTTTTGTTAAAAACTGCATTAACTGCTTGAAAAGATTTTACATTTTAAGCGGCAGCAAGTTCATATGAAATATCAATCTGATATCCAAAGCTTATCCAATATGTGGCCTGGTAGCCTGCGATCAACCCCAGAGGAGATAAGGCAGGGCTACTTGCTGGAAATGATGCCAGTCCATTGTAGGCCCCACAAACACTACATGCAATGTACAGACACCAGTTTGCCCATCAGAAGGCCACTGGACGGAGGCGTTTGGAAAACTTGATGCAAGCTTCCACACAGTAGTCATGGAGCCCCCAACGGACAGCACCACCGTGCCACCCCCCGTGTGAAATATGTTACCGTGTCATGTACTGAATTCTTACCGTAAATTAAAAATCAAGTTGGCTTCAAAAGAGGGGGGTGTGGCTGTGGTTATACGAAAAAAAGAAAGATATATCTTACTATTTTCAGACTGGCTAATGTTGCTTTCAGCGCATTGCGAAAGGCTGTGTGAAACCATCATAAAAAGTCTTTAAAAACTGCAATTGTCAATTTCACAGAGTTTACATACCTATATAGTAATACCTCATTGAAATCTACCATGATACGCTGAACGGTCAATATGAAACAGCCAATGTCGGCTTAATAAATTTGTCAACCATTCAATAAGATACTGAAAGATATGAAATGAAGAAAAGCCTTTTGCGAGCAAATGTCTGTTTCTTCATTGACGACGGTATCACAAGGCCATAGCTAAAGTATGTGCTCTGACGATCTAGGGGAGGGGGAGCAAAAACTGACAAAGGTAAAAAGGAAGAAAAACTATTCAGTCTTTGAATGGGCAGCCATTGAAAGTCACCTTGATTTCCTCCGGGTCATTTTCATCGGTTTGGGTAACACCATTAAGGGAGCTCTGCAGTTACTGATTAATAACTGCTGTGTGCGAGGGTTCCGCACTGGCATATTAAACAATAAAAACTGTCTCCCTCCGTATCTTAATTTAGGTAGGCGCCCAGCATTATTGAAGCTATTACTTTGGCACATTGTTCCGAAGGGCAATGAGAACCAAATTCCAGTGTTAGCTATTTCAAATACTTGGATTTTACAATGCAGACGCATTGTGAATGCGATGCAGCGGCAATACCTCCAGGCTTTTCAGGTATGTGCCTGCCGTTCCAGCACAAAGATGTGAACCTCGATGTGTCTTGATCTTGCAGTGCTGCGGTTGAGCAACAGGCTAATTTTTCTTCAGAAAAACTGTACATATGGGTAATTTTATTTTTTTATTATATTACATAAGAGGGTTATCTGGGGGTGGCACGGCAACACAATGGTTAGCACTAATGCCTCACACTGGGGTTCAAGCCTCTGCTGTGGGTCCATGTGTGTGGAGTTTGTATGTTCTCCCCGTGTCATCGTGGGGTTTCCCCTGGGTACTCTGGTCCCCCACCACAGTCCAAAACCTTGCTGAGGTTAATGGAAGTTGCACATAGGTGTGTATGCATGTGCCCTGCAATGGGCTGGCTACCCATCCTGGGTCATCCCCAGCCTTGCACCTGTAGCCTCTGTGATAAGCTCTGGATGCCCTGTGACCCTGAATAGGACAAGCAGCTACAGAAAATGGATTGAAGAGCGTCGTCTGAGTATCTTACCGCATATGTGTCACGCCCAGCTTGTCCGATCCTCGTGTGTGCCACGCCCCCTCATCATCCACGTGTGCTTCCCCGATTATACCCAGCTGTTGCCTGTTTTCTGCTTGTCTTCCGTATATTAGTCCACGTCTTGCCCTGTCCGATGTCGGTCATCGTTGTTACTGTTATGGTTATTGTTTGTATGTGCATCTCTCTACCCCCCGCACGTCCGAATAAACCCTCGTCTGCCTTTATTTCCGCCGTCCTGCCTTGTCTTTCGCCACCTCCAGCCTGCCTGTCCTCCTGTACCCTGACAATATGTTTGTGCAATAAATCAGCATTGAGCATTTGTGTGTTCATATAATTACATGCAAGCTCAATTTTTGTTAATTTAAGCGGCTACGAATATGAGATTTGATTAGAGCTGGGTAGTTCAGGTCCAGAGTGTAAAACTCCAGAACAAGATTTAGTTTTTACCAACGAGTTGAGTCATCTGTGATTGTGAGTCTTCATACTCAACTGGTTGGTTGAAGTATAATCTCTCCTAAATGTACACAAAGATGAAGTGGAATGATGCATAACAGTTTTGTGCTGATACCGAGGCAACAGACGTGTACAGAGACATACATTCAGAGCAGCGCGTACAACAGCACCGTCTGTATAATTAATGGAATACAATGCTAAAATAGTAGTTTACCAATCTGAATTGAAATTCTGAACCCTAGAGCAGTGTTTCCCAACCCGGTCCTCGGGGACCTCTGGACAGTCCACGTTTTGGTTTTGTTTGGAAACACTGCTCTAGAAGAGATTTAGCATTAACAAACGATTTAAAAAATCTATTTGCATCTCTACTTTAGAGATCACTGGGTACCCTGATTTTCACTTACAGTCCAATGGTGTGCAGTTAGGCTAACTGGTGTGTCTGAATCATCCTCGGTGTATGACTGTGTGTGCGAATGTATGAACTCTGCAATGGACTGGCATCCCATCCAGGGGGTACTCTTTCCTTGTGCTGTTTGCTGCCTGGAATTGGCTTAAACCCCGCTGCAACCTCAAGCAAAGTATTTCACAACTTTGCATTGTCTCAAAGCGCTTTACGCTATCCCACCCCAGTGCCCACAGAGAGCAAGCCAGAGGTGACCATGGCAAGGAAAAACTCTCTATCACAGTGTTTCCCAAACCATTCCGCAGAGCACGCTGGACAGATCCACATTTTTATTCTATCCCAGTTCACAGAACATCTGACCCAAGCAATCGGTAGCTCTAAATACCTTGCATCAGCAGAGGAAGCAAAATGAGCGAAGTCTGATTTATATGCTGAAATTTGTTAAGTCTGGGTATAAATGCAGAATCACTGACTATAGTAAGAGTTTAGAAGATGATTGGATGTATGTATGATGGTTTGGAGTGAAAATGTACTGAAGAAAAATCATACAAAGCCACCAATTATCTGCTGAAATACTGTTTGTGGCCTGGAGGTACATGTAGCGTGTCTTTGTTACCATAGACCACAGGTGGCCGGTGTGCATGCTGGTCTTTGCTGCAGCTCCCCAATTAGATTACTAATTAGAGAACTGCTTGTCTATAGAGTCCTCACACCTGGGTTTGAACAGCTGAGCTAAAGGTTAACCCAAAAACCTGCACTCACACTAGCCCTTTGCGGATAAGATTGGCCATCCCTGCCATAGAACATGCTACAGTTTATGCTGGAGACAAAATAAAATATGTCCTACATTAGAGGAAAGTATTCATGTATGAGGGAGCTCCATTCAATTAAATATGAATACGACCTGAATTATTTTACTTTTGAATTTAGAAATAAATGTCTCCATGTCTTACAGCTGACTTTTCATTATTTAAATACACGTCAAAGACCGAAACAGAACTTAAACTTTAAATGTGATTTGCAAACTGAATCTGAAATGAGGTTTTGTTGTGAGATACACACCAATCTCCAGTTACTTAACACTTATTAATAATTTCTCCAATCGTGGAGATGGGCAATTTTAACTGTTTGCTATGTTTTGTAGCCATTTCCTGATTTCTACAGCAAACTACTGTGTCCTCGGCTCGTTCCCATTGTGGTGGATGACTAAGGGAATTTGGTCTCTGTGTCACCTCATATTTGTACCCCAGTGAAACACAAAGTCATGGCTGACCACTTCAAGTGTTCCTAGTCACGCAGACGAACTCAAAACATAAATATGACTGGCAATTTAATTCAGAGAAATATTTGTTTAATGAAAATTTCTTTTACCCTTCAATTATTTGACTTGAATTAATGGTAGGATCAAAAATATTCTGAATGAAAAATCAAGAATGTAAACACTAGACATTTCACAGTCTGTTTTATGTACTTTTATTCACTAAGGGTGCCAATAATTCTGGGGTTAGGGTTAGGGGTTACATTGTACGTAAAAACACAAGGAACATAAGCAATGGGAATTCACAAACTATAAATTATAAAACTGCATAATTAATAAGTTGCATTCATCTCGTATAGATTACTCAATCTGTCTTTAGGAATATCTCAGAATTTAATAGGTAATAGTAAAAAAAATGTTAATTTGGGATTTTGGGACATTTTATGACCTTAGATTTTGAAAATCTATTTTAAGATGTTTTAAGGCTTTAAGAGTCTACGGGGAGCCTGGTAATTGTATCTGACACGTGCTCTAGCTTGACTGAAGTCGCGTTAGCTACCCTGTACATCGCTACGGGGCGAACACTTCTGGCATCCCGCTGCGTGAGTGCGCCACGTCTCCAGGCCCATTCCCCTGGCGACGTTCTCTCTCTCTTTTCCTACGTTGTGTTCCCGTTTTCATGTTACTTAACCTGCTAACCTAGTTAGCCCATTTTCATTGCTCTTTGGCTTCTTCTCATCTTGCCAGTTTTTATGTTTTATTTTCTCTCGCCTGCTTGTCCTGCCTGCCACCCGACCATGACGTACCTCTGCTCTCCACCTTTTTGGAATCCTGCCTAACATGCAGATTTTTCCCAGTTCTACCTTCCTGGATCTTTCACCTACCTCGTCGGACCTATACTGTTAGAGCTCGTCTCCACTCGCTTCTGGATGGGATACTAACTCTTATGGTCTCTACTTGCTCACTCTTGTTGGAGTTTCATCATACTTGTTGGTTTATAGGAAAGTGTCACACCCAGGCTATGGAGTTATGGGCCTTTTTGCCCCCCCCCGAGCTGTTTTTGCGCTTAGGTCAGATTTTGATTAAACTGACTGGATTGATTCTACGCTCTTTAACTGGAGGACTCTTTAAAAAGACCAAGCCCACGTCACAGTCTACGCTGAGGCCTACAAGTAACACATTCCTTGTGATAAAAAGGTTAAAAAACACCATAAAATATGACTTAAAGATGATATCATTTTATTATACTAGTCATATCATTTTGATATCATTTTATTATACTATAATAGTACTATATCAATGATTATTTTTGCATATAAAATAATGGGCCGAATTATGACCAAATTGAGTTAGGACCTGTCAATAAGTCGACAAACCTTCCTTTTTACTCAAAAGTGTCTGTGCTAGACAACTATATTTCTGGCACAATCAGCAGCTTAATCCTATTCAATCTGGCGCGAAGACAGACTAGTTACAGCGCAGATCCACCTCGCTTTGGTTTTCCAGTGCAGAAGGGTCGGCTCGGTAAAAGCATTGAAGAGACGCTTATATACCATTCACACAGTGTATATCATGATTTACTATGTGCAATTTTTTAATAAATATTTTTTTTACTGTGTGCTCATTTCCGTTAGCATGTCTGTGAAAATCACCATATTACGCAAGCAGCGAACGCTAGTGGAATTAGCATTTTCTTGCGTAAATTTTCGTTACGAATCCATTTCGCTCCGCTGTTTTATGGTACTTTTTTAAGTAGGACGTTGGCAATTTTCAAGTTCTGAGTTATCGGGAATGGATCAATACATCACAATGTGCGATACTACTAATAGTGAATAATTTAGGGAACATGCCATTTTTCTTCTGATAATCCATGCACAGAACACTGATATCTCCGTGCATCTTGAACCAATCAGATGGTGGCGATGCCACCAGCACACTTTGGTAACACTACTAGCATGTCGCGTGGTTACGACTCGGCACAGCTTGCATACTTCACAATGGAAAACCGCCAGTTGGCAGTTAGGCTCGGTTCTTGGTGGCATTGGAAAAGCGCCATATGACGCAGTATCCCACACCATCCTCCTCTCAAGACTTTGTGACATGTCAATTAATGGCACGACCTTGGTCTGGATTTGTTCTATCTAACAGACAAGAAACCGTTCATATACATCACAAGAGTGTCATCTTCTCACCCTCATCAGAGGACACAGCTCTTCGTTTTATACCTGGTTCCCCTTGGCTGAATTATTAGACGATTCTCATCTTCAGCTGTTATGTTGAAGACACCCAGAATACCTCTAAATCGATGCCCTCACCATCTCTATCCTGCCTGTTTATCTGCAGTAAGGACCTGGATGATCTATAACTTTGTTAAGTACAATAGTGAATGAATTTATGGTCAATGACCCCAAATCCCTCCTTAATAAAGCTGATTTGATTTCACTCCGCATTGATGGCACGGTAGTCCTTCTCTCACCTATAGTTTACAACCTTGGATGATTCTGGATCCATCTCGTTTGTTGGACAGGCTCAGCCATCATGAAAACCTCCTTCTTTCGTCTACGAAACATCACCAGAATCAGACCTCTCCCAACCTGCTGTCCCATCCACCATGTGAATTGGTCCAATGGTGAACAAGACTGAATGTGACCTGATGCTCTCGCTGAGCCAGGTTAAAGGCAGAGGTGTGAAATAATTTTATATAGAGATAAAACAGCACTATTTCCCTCCACACAATGTCACTGTCTCCATTTATTCCGATGTCAGTCTCTCCTACTCAGCTGCAATGCAACATTGTTGTCAGAAGCAGAACCTAAGACTTCCAATCCATAAAGGATCTGGAGCATTTGATTGCTCAGTTCCAAGAATTAATATCAGGGATGGCACGACCGGGCCAGCTTGAAGAAAATGTGGCCAGAAGACTAACAGAAGGGAGCTGGCCAGCAGCGTGGGAAAGGTGGAGCCGGAACTATGCAGAAAGTGGCGAGTGGAGAGAGCTGGCAAAGACCACAGCCGTGGGAGCGGATGGGACTCAGCAGGAGGTGAAACAATGCGAGCCAGTGGACCAACTTCAGAGGTCTGGAGCTCCCAGATTGGAAGGGACCAGGCAGCTGCCCCAGACACACACTATAGTCTCTGCAACCCTGGCCTCCACCTCTTCTGTTCATCTAAGAAAGTAGCCAATCAGCTACCCCTTCACTGATCTTGGCTGTATGCTGTCTGAGTACAATGAGCAGGGCCATTGTAAAATTGTTAAATGATCAGAAGATACCACAGTGGTACACCTGGACAGAGCACTCATCAATGCGTGACCCAGGGAGCACCACCACCCACTGGCCGAGCAATGAACCTGCTAGTGGCAGGTTGGGCTACACTTAATACAGCGGCACAAACTCCTGGCAAACACAAACCAGGAGAAAAGGAAACCTCTTGATGCCCAAGCCACCAAACTTCCTGCCATCTGTGTGGACTTCTGTGGCTCAAATGACATCACCTGGGCAGACTCTTACCCCTTGCCAGAGATCAACAATGCCCTTAATGCCCGACTGGTCTAGCTCATTGGATCTCTGCTGCGGGTACGGGCAATTAATTGATCCCTTTATCGTCCCCGTGAGGAAATTGTCTTTACGCCTCCCTCAACTTGCTCTTTGTAGAGTAAGCTGTATGCGAAGGGCAGCCAAACGGCAGCGGTGCCCAGGGACCTGAGGGTTAAGGGCCTTGCTCAAGGACCCGCTGACGTGCTGAGGCTGGGTTTGAACTGGTGACCTGCTGATTACATGCTGCCCACAAATGGCCCTGGAAGCTGAGAAGATGGTGTTCACCCTGGACCAGCGACTGTGGAACTTCAGCATGATGCCCTTTGGATTATGCAATGCCCCAGTCACCTTGGAGTGCCTAAATAGAATGGGTGTTGGCTGGGGTCCGGTGTTCCGTGTACCTGGATGATTTGCTGATACACATTCTGGGCTTCAACCAGATGCTGGACAAAATATGGGAGGTTTTTGCTGCAATACAGTAGGCTAGTGTGAAGCTGAACCTCTCCAAATATCATCTACTCCAGCTACGAATTATTTAAGTCATTATGTTGACGTGAGTGAGGTAGTGATGGACCTAGAGAAGGTAGCTGTAGTTCTGAACTGGTCTACTTGCCTCCCCCCTCCCCCCCAGTCAGTCCATGAGCTGTGGAGTTTCCTGTTTCCTGAGACTGGCTACCATTTTCCGGTGGTTTGCCTGAGGTTTTGTGATCATCATTGCTTCCCTGCACCAGCTTGACTGGCAGAAGGACTGTGATGAGATCTTCTTAGACCTGAAGGCAGCACTTATTTAGCATTACATGATCCTAGCAGTGAAATGTTAGAGGTAAAATTACAGCAAAAAAAAATAAATCATTCGTATCCAAGATCAGATATTTGCCAGCTCCGTCCATTATACTTAAAATATTGCAGAGCTCTCTGAACTTAATGGATTGATGAGGGAACCAATCCAATGAGGTCATATTCTCAAGTGAGAAGCCTAGGAGTTTGCTGTAGGGCTGAAAGTGCAGTTCTTGTGATCCCTGAGGATATAGAGATATTGTAATACTCTCTGCTCTAGTTAAAGACTTTAATAAATTATTTGTTATAAGCTGTAAGAAATTGCCTTTTTAACTGTTTAAAAACAATGAGCTAAATGCATTTACATTTGGCAGACGACTAATTTATATACATTATTGATATCATTTTGTAATGCATTTGCCATTGGTGGCACATCGATGATATTATTTGCTTAATTTTTTTATGTCGGTTTTAATACCATTTTTGCTTCTTTGTGTAAAATCTCATTTCACATGGTGCAATTTTAAAATAAAATAAAAAAATGCAAAATCTGTACAATTATTGGTGACACACAAAGAATACAACACAAGTGGTGGGTAGCAGTTAAGCACAAATGAAAAGATTTCCTTAGATTCGCCTTGGGATAAAGTTAGTAGAATCATTAAGATATATCATTAGCCCAGTAAATTGGAGCAGACATGCTTATAATCTGTATAGAGGTTTGAAGTCTGAATCTTGTGCCGTTTTACAGAGCATTGGCAATTCTAGTCACAAACACATGTGGGTCATGTCAACATTCAACAATTTAATTATGGTTTCCATGGTAACTCTGGCAAATAATCCACCTTTTGCCCCAAAGACAAGAATAAACCTGCCTTCACACTATATTACTGAGACAACCAGTTGTGAACAGATTGTCTTTAAAGGTGTAGAACTTAATGAATGAATGGCTTCAAAGTAGCATTTAATTGAAACCATTTTGAACTACTGAGTTGCGTTTCGTGATGAAGAGCCATATCTTTAAAATTACATTTTAAAAATGATTTTTCAAATCTGCTGTGCTATGTGAAAAGGTGCCTATCTGATTATGCAAACATTCTTCAATATTGGGTTTCTGCTTCCTGAGGAATGTATAATACAAAGTAGCCTCACCATGCACTGACATAAGAAATGTAAATATAACAGTCCATAATTAAACATTTACATTCCGTAGAATGTCCTGGAAAAGTAGGCGATGGAAAGCGAATGCGGTCCAGAAATAAGTGTGAAAAGTAGCATCTAATCAGATGATGCTCTTTATGGTATTTACATTCGGTAGGTTATAGAGAGCCAATGTTTTCTCACCTTGGGGTCTACTTGCTTTTTTGACAAGTCCAGAGAATAGCAGTATAGAAGTGTCACAAGTGTAATATTGCACTGAGTTTTCTCTCATTTGAGACATTGCAGGAAGAGGAATAAATACACAATTTACATAACTCAAGACCTGCTCCTGACTATTTTACAGATCACAATATCCTGGAAAAAATATAGGAAAGTAATAGAGAATAACAGAAGCGCGAGGCTTAATTACCTAGTTTCCAGTGAAGATCTTTGTTAAAACCCATAAACGGAAGTTTCCCGAAGAGGAAAATGGGAGAGAAATCAGATCTGAACTGAAATGAATGCCTGCAGGAAATCAGATGATGCTCGACATAATACAGAAGCGATAGACCGAATGCAAATGAGTGCCTTTCACACTTAAACTATCAACAGATAGTTAGGTATGAGGAAGGTGAACTCACATTATCATTTATCGAGGTGGAGCTGTAACAATACCCTGGAAACGATTGAGTCATTGATTTGGAATCAATGCACTGTATGCAATCTGTATGGAGTCCAGGTTTGAATTTATTTCATGAAATACTGTACAGAGATATCTCTTGTGTTTTTCTATTTCCACGTGACTTACACAGCATAAAGTATTGGCTCTCTGAGCTGTGTCCATAGACTTGTTAAATAATAATAAAACGCAGTAGAATCCTGTGTGCACACAGTGGACACAGACTCTCTAGCAAAGCAAACAGTGTCTGCGGTATGTTTCTGGGCGCTAAAATGGGTTCACAGAGTCGTGATACTCGCAGGCGTGGTAAGAAACTGAGGTCCTGCAACTTTTTTTTTTTGCATTTTACTGTAGACCATTTATTTGCATAGTGTTTGTTTGTATAGTATTATCTGGCGGGCAGTGATATACATATCGTATATGGGTTGTGTACCGGTGCTCACTGCAGTCTGAGAGCGTGCAATTAGGTATAACTTCTGTCGCTGCCTCTATCCCCCACCCCCACCCCGTGTCCTGTGATTACTAAGATATGCTTCGGGCTTGACAAGAAAGGTTTCATTTTAAAACTCAAAGGTCTGTTTTTATCGTTGCTTTGTAACTATGTCCTCTATCTGATGCATTTTTACTGGCACCACAGGAAACTTGTGCTGAATGGCAATAAACAGTGAGCTCTGTCTTTGTGTCTACTTATCAAGCAGCTGTCGGCCTTGTAATCTCTGCACATTCTTCTTCTAAACATGCTCAAGGTTTCCTCAATCAAGTCCTACTTTGGCAGCACACCCCAGGCGAACACCCTGGACAAAGATGATTCTTATTTGCTATTGATGATCTCGGGTTCTATTGACTCTCCAAGGCAATTACATTTTAGAGAGTAAGTGGCAACTGTCACTCGAGCTGGGAATGCTATACATTCATAATCAATGCTACTGGAACTTCAATGCTTCAGGATAAAATACATTCGGACGGTTTTTCAAACTTGATTTGTGAGACTCAAATGGACGATTTACACACACCCCCTTCATACACTAAGCACACGATACAGTTATTTACCATCCATCCATCCATTTTCCAAACCGCTTATCCTTACTGGGTCGCGGGGGGGTCCGGAGCCTATCCCGGAAGCAAT
>JAODJX010000053.1:1041429-1073756 GCA_026776945.1 Isichthys henryi
ACACACACACACATCACAAGGAAGGCTTAATATTTTTGTAAAAATTTGTAGAGAAAGAAAGAAAGAAAGAAAGAAAGAAAGAAAGAAAGAAAGAAAGAAAGAGAAAAAGAGAGAGAGAGAGAAAGAAAGAAAAAGAAAGAAGGAAGGAAAACCAATTAATAATAGCAGTATTAAGTTCTTGGGAGAAAGAAAATGTTGAAATTCATTAGCTGTGATCCCTTGTTTTTAAAAGAAAACCTCATTAGGTTTTTTTAAAGGTTTTGATAAGATGATTATTATGTGGGCATAATTAAAATAACAGCATTTGAATATGGCAGTATTCTATAATTGCCCTCAAGTTTTGTGTCTGGCACAGATCACAACTCACTGGTTTAAATTGTATAAGTAAAATACATTTCCGTCACTCAAATTAACCCATTGCCCAGACTACAGGGAATATGTGACGTTTTTTTTCTATGGCACTCTTACTTTTATTTACATCCATTTAAATATAATTATTTGCGCGTCTCTTTTTCCTGGTTTTGATTGATTTGTTTTTGGAAGACTTCACAATATCTGGTCTGTGTTTATTTTAAATTTGAATATGTATGCCCATCAGTCAATGGCACATGTAAGTGCATGAATATTTATATAGGCTTACAGTATACCCAGAATAATTAGCATAAGTTTGAGATCTCCATGTATTTTTTTTTTTACATTGGTCTGTATAATGCACTGCTTCCCCAATGTAAGACCAAATGCATATGCAACCTTGAAGACAAGGTTGACCTGAAGACAGTCAATTGTTGGGGATTATTGTGCAATATTGTATTTCTGTTTTCATAAACTATAGCCATTTGCAATGCTGAGCAGTCTGGTCTTATTAGTACATACAGTGTCTGTTTGTATAACGTTCATATTACTGTTTTGTATATACACTGTCCAGCGATTTAATGAAAAACAATAAAGAACACTAAATGGAGGGGGTAGGCAGTTATTCGTTTATGTCAACAGGAAACATCTGGCAGTTGTAGAGGAACTGAATTTATCCATTAGTAACTCAACAGGTTACAATTCACACTCCTATCAGAACATATATCTCACGATTCCTCTTAAAAGTATGTTTAACAATCATAAAAACTAAAACCTGCATTTATGTTGCAAGTAAATATACTCTTGCAATATTAAAAATGTAATCTGCTATGAGCGTTACTGTAAAGATGATTCAATGATTTATTATTACATTCAACAGCATATCAGTACAATTGAAAACTGAGATGCATTTCATTGTCATTAATTGCACTGTCACGTACAACGATCTGTTGCGTAATGAGAGGTTTGTGCAATTGTCCCAGCACAACTGCCATCCTTTTTTTAGGTACGTGCAGACTGCACATGGCTGTCAGTGTGGAATGACTTTGTCCCTGGTGACAAAACAACGTGAAACATCGACATGAGAGGCGTTAAGAAAGACATTGTCGTATTCGGCTGTAATGTTTTACATTGAGAAGCTGCTCCGGCATCTTCACTATACGCGATAGTGGAAAAAATTAAGTATTTTAAACGATGACACTCAAGCCGTAATGAAATCAACCAAAATCAAATGTATTTATACTCTCAAGATCCCCAGTACCCTGCTCTATTCCTCAGAGTTAATATTGACGCTCGTTACTCTGCTTATCTGAAGGAGAGCAGGAAGCTCGAGGCGAATTAGTGGCGAACAGCATGGTCTGACATTGTATAATAAGATGATTATAATTCTAGGTCAGTGAGGCTAAAACTACTTCTCCCCCATCTGTTTGCTGAACATATAATTTTCAGTGACTGGATAATTAATTAATAGATAGATAGATAGATAGATAGATAGATAGATAGATAGATAGATAGATAGATAGATATGTCAAAATTATAATATTAGGAAATGTTAAAGCAAAAAGTGAAAAATGTTAATATTTAAAATGTACAGAGATAATTGTTTATACCTAAAAACATAAAGAGTATGTCTGTCTACAGCCAGAATACAATAAACCATTATACCAAGGCCGTAATTATAATATATAATGGGGGTGGCACAGACCCCTCTCAATAGTCAGATGTGCTCACAGTGTCCACCCGATATATATTATAATTACGGCCTTGGTCCCTCCCCCAGTGTTGACTCCATGACCGTGGTCTTGCATTATACTATAACAGAAGTTTAACTATTGTTACTGTTGTTATTGTTGATATTCATATATAAGCAAAGCTTGCTTCCAGTTTAGCTTAAGAAAATAATACACGACAGTAAATGTGATTTTTAAAAATTTTATATATCTCTGTACTGTGGGTGGATTTAATCTGTTTTGATTACTGGGTGTTATGTATTAAACAATTAAAAGACAACCACAAACCACAAGCTTTTTTTTAGGGGCTGCGGGGGCATGGATTACTAGTGTTACATCCCTGGAAAGTGGCCCGTGATGATATTTTTCCCCACAAGAAGCAGATCGCCATTGTGTAGGGGCCTGGCGCTGGGAAAATTGGCGGCGTTCTGGGAGAGATGGAGTGCAGGGTTGGGGAGCATAGACACTCACAAGCACCATCTGTTCAGACTCTCCGCTCCCCCTGTGAGGAAGACTCCCCAATCAGACCACTCGCTCCACCCAGCTCCCATGTCTGTCCTCACCGGGAAGATCCTAATTAAAGTACAAAAGAAAGATTTGCTCGGCCACTGCTGTGAAATGATGCCTTTCTCTCTAAAGTATTAATTATTGGCCGATAATGTTTATAGTTTATATAGGAGACATTGTGATGTTAAAAGAAAAAAAGCTGAAATTTTCCTCTCTTACTCAGAATTAATACATGTATATCTGCCTTCGGATGCTTTCTGAAGCATGGCTTCTACACTGAATATATTTTAAATAATGTTGAAGATATAATCAGTTAATGCTCAGAGGGATAGTACAAAATATGCTTTGATAATGAAATGTTGTGTGCAGCTTTGGGGAACTCCCGCCAGATAAGTTTTCCTTGGCTGGGCTATTGGTGCTCTACTGAAACTTTATTTGCTGTTTGCTGATGCATTTCCTTTCATCAAAGGATTATATATAAAAAAAAACAATCTCCTATTTTTCAGTCTTCTTCTACTTTTTTGTGACCTTTCATTGCTAATGAAATTTGCATGGAAGGTAGTGAAACTGCGTCCTCGACAAAGATGAAGAAAGATCTGGCAACAAAGGGTGGTTATTGTTCTGCATTTTTACGGTTTGAAAACATGCAACACATTTATTCTTTTTCATCCCTTTTCTTCTTGCAGACTTTTTTGCTGATCATGCTATGCTATATTAGGAATCAAGGTTCTGTTGTCTATCAAAACTATTTTTTACAGATTTAGCAATGTCTCAATCAACATTTTAGTGATATAGTCATTGCTAATTGCTAATAAAACATGTATCAATCCATTCTTCTTCAAGGCGGGGGGGGTTGGAGTCTGGCAGCGCAGGGCAAAGGGCTGGGGTACATCCTGACCAGGGTGCCAGTTCATAAAACATTTACTTTATTTTGCTAAATTCTCATTGATATGATTTGGGCTGGTCTCCTGGTGTCAGATGGAATACATGCAGCTCATCAAAATGGATATTATTCAAATCATTTTCACTGGCCAGTTGGATGAATTCATACTGCAAAACTGATACAAACCCACATGGCAGGAAGAAAAAAATGGTGGAAAACCTGTATGCAGAGTTCATCATAAGGCACATTTACAAGATTACCATAGTTTGGGAGGTGGCAGATACTGAGAAACCCCTCGTAATGCTGGATGATACCCATCAACACTAATCTGTGGTAAGAAGAGTATCATTAATCTGTTTGTTTATAGCACAATTGAAAGCTGCCCAGGTGAAACTGTAAAATGCATTTTTCCATCATGCAGTTATAGCAAATTAAGAGAAAAAACAGCTGAAATGATATTATTTAATTGAATGTAATCAATTTCATTTAATTTATCGTAATTTGTGCTTTTGTAGATGTCAGTATCGCCTCAAAACTATTTTTTTTTGTATCACTAATTCAGGGTTATTCTGAGGGCAGTGTATCTATCAAGAAAATCTGTCAAGGAAATTGGAATAAATTTTTTAAAGCTGCAAACCAAATTAATTACTCTCAAGGTTATTAAAAAAATCCAACCTTGGGTGCGGCAGCTGAAGGAATCTGTCAAGGAAAATAGCACAACAATGTACTAATTTATCTGTGCAGATAAGTTCATATCAGGTTGATAATAATATATGTCAAAATAGTGTACAGTCTTAACCGTAATTATACAGAAGCAGCAATAATACCTTTATGTGAATTGAATGGAGACTTCCCCATAAAAAGTACAGTGTTTAAAATAGACCTTGCCGATGGACACTTGCTAGGAATGTTGCTGTTTAGGTGGGAAAGGATCCTGGACCCTGACGATTTTCCAGTGCTACCAAGAACTGGGCCTTACGGAGAACTGGCAGTTTTCCATTGTAAAGTATGCGGACCCGAGTCATAACCCTGCTGACAAGGCCCAGCTTACTGGCAGGGCCGAACTGAGCTGGTTACGTCACCACTATCTGATTGGTCAAAATGCACAGAAATAACAATGTTCTGAACATGGATTATCTGAAGGAAAACGGCATATTCTGTATATTACTCATTAATAGTAGTACCACACATCACGATATATTGATGCATTTCTGATACCTCCGAACTTGAAAATTTCCAACCTCCAACTTAAAACAGTGCTATAGAACAGCTAAATGGAATGGATTCATAATGCAAATTTATGCGAGAGAATGCCAATTCCACCAACGTTTCATGCTTGCATAACACAGAGATTCTTACAGATGTGCTAGAAAATTAGGAAATTAGCACATAGCAAATCAGGATGTACACCGTGTGAACGGTAAATAAGCATCTCTTTGTTTTACGTCACTGTCGCTCTGCCAGTGCGGAAACGCTTTTGCCAAGCTGACCCTTCTGCAATGGAAAACCAAAGCGAACTGTATTGGAGCTACTCTGTCTTCGTGGTACGGCTCCGTTCCTGTGTCGCAGTGGAAAAGTATGGTGTCACACCAGTGCCAAAACTAGAGAGTGCTAAAACACAACACTAAAAATATATCATGCAGGTTTTTAACATTTCGCGTGCCTAAATATCACACTCACCAGTGCATGTGACAAATAAAAAAAGTTGATTTCGGGATTTCCCTATTTTGAGTGACCAGGTGTGGGGATGGGTAGAAGTCCCAATCTGTGGGTTGTGCAGTTGGAGTTTTTCCTGGGGGGGGAGGGCGGGGCATAGAAAGAACTTTATCTCCATGCATGTATGACTTGTAGAAAGTGAAACTGAACTGCAGTTAGGAATACGCGCTCTTCTGAGAGGAAGTGAGTAAGTTGCTGGAAAGGGTATCTTCTACGCACTTAGAATTTAGTGAATAATTGTCATTGCTGACACACCACAACAAAAGGTGTCCTCTGCATTTAACACATACTTCACACTGTGACATAACAGGGGGCAGCTAATTCAGCGTCCAGGGAGCAGTACCTTGCTCAGAGTACCTCAGAGGTCAGGGATTCGACCCTACGATCTTACAACTACAAGCGTACTTCCCTAACTATCAAGCCACCAATGCCTACCTTTACATTGCCAATTGCTTGACAATGCCCATATTGACTGGATAGGAGAAACACAGAAGAGGAACGATGGAGGTACCAGGAGCGGCTGATTGGGAGGAATGAGCTGCCAGATCTAAACCCGAGTGTTGAATCGTTGTTGAACTTTTTTTTCAAGTCCATAATAAAACATAATCATGTTTGAGCACAAGGCTGGCCAGGACTCTGCATGGTACCAAAGGTGAATGATGCAAATAGACACAATATCCAATCTAATACCAGTTTAAACAAATAAACTTATTTTGTGAAAAATGTATTTAGACTGAGTGATTACATTATTAGATACACCTAGGTTGTACTGGGTAGAACCCATTATTTCCTGTAGAACTTTTTTGAAGGTTACACCTAAAGTTTATAGAAAGCATATTGTATATTTCGAGAAGACGTTCTACACGGCACTATTGTACTGACCTGTTATTTTGTGCTTCTGACCTTCTCGATACTTTTAACAATTATGGCCATTCCCCTCTGCTGTATCATTGACTGGATGTATTTTTGTTCATCACACCATTCGCTGTGAACTCACACTATAATGGGTGAAGTATCTAGGAGAACAGCTGTATCTCAGATGCTGGAGCTATCGTGTGGCGCCAACCACATTCAAAATTGCTTAGATCAGGCATCTTAGACATTTTAATACTTATTTGAATAACAGTGAACCTCCTGACCCTGTCATGCTGTGTGTATTCAGTTACAGCTACGTGGCTGTTTGGAGGAGTCGACAACATGCATTAGCAAGCGGATATGCTTAAGAAACTAGCCATTGTACATGTAAACTACAATATTTACTGTGTATGTACACTTTTGTCTGCCATTTAGTGTCATAAAGTAAATATTTGTTAAATTTACATAATTATAGATTTAAGTTGCGGCAATGCAGCTAAAGCGCACTCAAAGTAATCAAAAATGATTTCAGTATTTCTGTATTGATTATAATTAAATCCTGATTAAAGTGAAAATAATTAATATTTGGTCAATTATTCTGTTTCTGGAATTTTGCAATAAAAATATATTCTATTCATTTCATTGGTGCTGGCGTTGGGCAGAGACTGTTCAATCCTTTGTTATTTTGGTATGTTGACTAACTATGCTATGAATTGTCAATATACACATACGGCGCGCTAATACTTATCCGATTGTTATTTTTAAATGTCTGTGTTTCCCTACTCAACTGATAGAATTTCTTTGAGTTAGATCAATAACAAAGAAGGAAAAAGAGAGAAAAACAACATTCCTTTTATCATGCCTTATATGTCATTTTCAGGAAATAATGCCCCTATTGGAGCCCTAATGCAATATTGGAATTTCATCCTTCAAAAACGTGTTTTTAAAAAAATCTTATTATATGTGCATTATTTATTTACATCAGATACTTGTGGCTGTGACTCATTAAACAGTTTTCTAAATATGACAGAAATGCATTGATGGTATTTTAATTGCCTGCTGGGCCATAATTATTCTGACATTTAAGGATCTTTTCAACATCCGGAATAAAATATTCTGACATCCTACTGAGTAGCAAACAAGGGCCCAATCAACCATGTGCATTTTTAACTTATACAAACTCGTAATTCAGCCTAGTCGACTAAAAAAAAAATGTGCTAAGGACCTTCTATACACCTGTTTCCTTTGTTCTTCTCTTTGTGACATTTTATAGCCATCGACTGGTAAATGATAATTGGTTGTCATCTGTATTCTGCACAATAAAAATAAGCAATAATTCATCTGGACAAGTGTCAGACCTATTTAATTTCGTAGCAGCAGGCAGTGTTAAAGTCATAATAAATATATGTAAATGCCACTGTAAATAATCTGCATTTGCCTGTCATTTACTGATTATGTTCTGCCAGTGACACTTGTAAGGCTAAGGGCCAATTGTGGCACACTATGCAAATGAGTGTTGTTTTGCTGTCAGTGAATTGTATTGATTCCTTGTATTTTAAAGCATAAAATACTGTTTAACATGTCCAAGTGAATCGTTGTGTTTGTGTCTTACTCCTCATTATGTAAAACAATGCTTAAACAGCAAATGGTGGGTGCCCCTATCTGATGAAATAGCAGGTCACAAGTGGATCTGCCTAGCAGTTATTCCATTGCATTGTTAACGGTGTATATTTTGCTGAATTACACAAATAGTACTGATAGTACTTGATAGTACTACTGATAGTACAGTAATACAAACATCAGCTCATGCTACATAAAATGCCTTCATTGTAACTGTGCTGGTAGCAGACACAAGGAAGGTTCAACTTTCAGCATAGCACATCTTGCTCTAATACGAGACACAAATACACTCACACAGACATATAAAGGGAGACTTATCCTTGGAGACAGCGCATTGGGTCAACCATTACGCCAGTGTCCCTAGAGGAATTGGTTCAGGGTCTTGCTCAAGATCCCAACGGAGATATAATTCTTCTGCAGGCTACAGAATTTGAACCAACAATCTTCAGGATAAAGGCATTAACTTCAAACCTACAGAGCCCACACGTTACTATATTTACAGTAACAATATAGAAAAAAATATATATCCTAGTTTGGTATAGTGTTTATCTGTAGCATTGCAGCAGACACCAAAAATAATATAATGCTAAATATAGCAGTGCCTGAATTGTTGGATGTACAGAAAAACAGCAAAGACAATTTGTTAATCTCAGGCGAATTTGGGATTATCTGTAGGCTGTATTATGGAAAGGCTATAGTTTAATATCACCATACTATCTAGGCAGCCTGTTGTGAGTGATCGTAAGCAATCTCACTATATAACTCTATTTGCATTTACTCTAGGAATTTAATGATCATTTATTTTATGCTTGGCTGGTCGCAATTGTTTTTTTTTTTGGGGGGGGGGGGTGCATTCACAATAAAATTTGCCAAAACAGGGGCGAGTCTTCAACTATAAAATGTGTGTGTGCGTGTGTGTGTGTGTGGGGGGGAGGTAAGGCAATTGTATTTTGGTCTGGATTCAGACTGGAGTCTGCCAGTTCAGGATCCCTTATATATGTTTATCTTTATGTAAGTGAAACTACATATGATAATTTAGGGGAAGTGGTGAGGGGGGATGGTATATTTTCAAAGGGTATGGTTTTTGTCATTTTTTCCCCCACGAGAGTGATAACATCCACATGCAACTCAAGCCCTGATGTAACACCTAACAGTTTCTTCTGTTACAGAATTTTCTGTAACTGTACTCATATTCATGCATATGCATTATGAACTTGAATCACAAATGTACTGTTTGGAGAAAGATGTTACTAAGTGATAAACACAAAGGACGAAAATATGCCAAAACTGTGCAATCATTTTCGTTAATAAGATGCGTGGACATATATTCAATAGTTTAATATTCATATTAGCCTTTAAAAAAACAACTTGAAAAGCGGACATAAAATAAAAAACTAAGCATAAAATATAGAGTGTTACACAGTAGTGTGATCACATCTATTGTTTCTTACAATGCAAGAAGAATAATTAGTCTTTAGCTTGGGTCACCTTTGACTAACAGCATCTCATGTTAATTTGATAAGCTCCTCCTCAGCGTGCCCGTGTGACACGTGTCAATCAACCGAGCGTAAGATGTAGAGTCAGGGGGGTGACGTCACGCGCAGAGGTAGAGAAGAACAGACAGAATGGCTACCCAGTGCCGTAGCTCGAAATGTACGGCAGAGAGAAAAGGATTCCGGCGGGAACTCGACTCCTGGCGACACAAATTGATCCATTGTGTAGGTAAGAATAGGTGGTGCATTTTCTGATTTGTATGTCGTGTGTATATTTTTGGTGCGACTGCGGTTAGTGTTGCTTTACTACACAATCCGGCTAATCTGCTAACTAGCTTTTGAGCTATATTGAACTGAAGAGGCAGTTGGCAGGCTAGCTACCGCTTCTGTCTCCATTTTCTTTTGTCTTGACTCTTCGGTGTTCCGGTTAACGTCCCGTATCCCCCTCCCCCCTCCCCCGAGAATTTCTATCTAAAATGAGTTATGAAGTGTGCATGAAAAAAAATTTAAAAGAGGAAAAAACAAAAACTACTCACCGCGCCAAGTAGTTTGACGCGGCTCTTTTTGAAAAAAATTCTGCCCATGTGAGGAAGTTGCGGACCGAGCCGGGGCCTTTTTGCTTTAATTTGACCGTTTTCCCCCCGTACTCGCCGAAATCTTAACGGCTGTCCTTTGTCGGCTTCACGTGACCGTGTTGTTTTATAAACGCGACCCCGCTCGCGCTTACCGGGCTTCTTCTGCAGCTCGCGCGCCTGCAGGTTGTACAATGAACGAGAAACTGTCTCTTCTTTAGCTACCTGGCGTTTTGAGCGACGTGCTTGTGTCCCTAATAACGCTTTTGATGCCTCGGTTGGGAGCTTGTTGCTTGGTACGGGTGTCACGGTCGTCAAGCTGATTTGACTTCAGCTCGCTCGGGCAACTTTTAACGATAGTGACTAGACAGTCTGAATAATACAGTATTACTTGATATAACAAAGAGTGTAGGTTTTGCTTAAAAGCAACTGTCCTCATAAGTATTTCATGTGTCTAATCGGTGAGTGTTACCAACTTCAAACGAAGTTAGTTTTTAAGTAGCTGTACTCGCCAGCTTTCCGTCTCCGTTCAGTGTTTGTCTGAATTAAACGCCTTCATAAATATTTGCATTTTACTTGGATATGTTCATATTGCTACCGACTTAATTGTCAGTTGAAATTCTAAGAAAATGTTTTAATTCTGGCACGCTGGTAGTTATGCGGTTCCGGCCATTGTCGGTGAAAGGGTGTTTTGTTAAATTTTTTTCTTCTAGGACACGTTCGTTCCTTAGGATTACAGCATTTTAACTGACATTTCATATATTTTGTATATTAAAACTGAAGTTTTGCTTAAGTACAGTTAAGCTTCTATTGCGAACTTGTAAAAAAAACCAGTACTATTCACTGTAACCAGTATTTACTTTATATTTGGGAATCGGTATGAACAGCACTTATGAATTTGTCTGATTTACAATGCCGTTTGTATTTGAACGCTGTATGACAAAGCGACTGGGAGTATCACATCTGAACGAGCTTTACTGTTTTTACTTTACTGCATTTATCTTGTCACGCTTTGAAGATTTCATTGTGTATTTTGTCACCTGAAACGAGATTTGTGAAATAGTGTTAGGAAGATTTAAGCTGGTTAAAAAAAATAGGTTCAAATGAACACATGGCATTTTGTTTCAACAATGTTAAGACTGAGACCGTTTGCATGAATAGCTTTCTTTCATTGGATCTGATTACTGTACAACAGTACATACTGTTGAGGTACACATGCATCTCTTGGTTGCTGTTATGCTGTATGCCTTTGTTACAATGTTGCAAAACTTGATTATTATTTTTTTTAGATTTCCAGTAAGGGTGAACATGGAGTGATGTATGTTGCTGTACTGTAATGTGTTAGAAACACTGCAATGCAGTAAATTACAAACGGTTATGGTGCACTGGGATGTTTTAGAACTGTATTACAATTGTGGTTACATTAAGCCTGTGCTAAAAGTAAGGTGGTGAGGGTGTGAAAGGACAGTTGAGGATTCAGCTGCTGAAAATGTGCATGTTGGTATAAATATATTTTTCATGTGCAAAATGACTAACTTACTGTTGGAATATTTGTGGTTTTGTGATGCAAAATATCTGCAGTTCCCTTGCAAAGTAGAAGCTTATATTCTGTTTAATTGTGTAATCAAATGGCTACCTGAACTGTTTGTGAGCAAGGGACTTATTTTGATTTTTTTTGCTGTCAACCTACAAGTATTTAAGAGATGTGTAACCAAAAACTGAATAATTTAATGTAAAGTTAATAGCTTGTGGCATCTACCTTGCCTTTTAAGCAGCACTCTTACTGACTGGTCAAACTCTATCTGCAGTGAAAATGGACAGCCATCTTCTGGGTGTCGTAAATAGAATATGAGCAGACCGAAGCTTGGCTTGATTAGTGCAAACTGAAATTGAATTAAACATAATGGCATCTGAGATTTCATATATTGATGAAGATTTGTGGTGTGGCAAGTGTATGGAAATTATCATTTAAAGTGACAGTATTCAAATGTGTTTTTAAAGAAACTTTTTAAATTAAACATTTCTAATCTCACCTATTCAGAGAAATTTGGTCCGGAGGTTGCATATACCTGAATCCACACCGACATCTTCTTTGTATTTAACTTTGTATTTAAGGTATTACCTCATGATATATTCCCTTAAATAATTATGCTTGCATTTTTCTGAAACCTAAAATGTTCTGTCTATAAAAGTTAAATGTGATTCTCATTTGTCATAAATCACCTATAAGAATTCAAAAAGGTTATGAAAGTGAATTTTTGTGAACAAAAAAAATCAGAAATAGTTGGGAAGGTAGTGAATTATAGGCGATTGTTGTAAATTAGGGGTGTCTTGCAATTTTGGGGGGGGGGGGGGATAAAATGCTAACTCAATTTACTTTTGAAAACCATTTTATCTAATTTCCAATAAAGTGATCTTGGATCAACAACAAATATTTTCGCATGCACCGTATAAGGTGAATTTGCTGCCACATTGTAGTAAATGCATACATGTTTTTGGAATTCAAGACCCTTCACCTTAATTATTGCAACAAAATGACCACCGAAATACATACATTTGGTCGTTAATTGAAAATGAGTTACTAGCCACATATGTTGAGAATGAAATCTAGCTGGCTCACTGTAAATTATTTACTATATACTTATCAAGTGAATGGACATTTGTCAACATTTTTCTCATGGTTCATGTGAAGACTTGCATCTGGTTGTCTAATTACCCATCTTGGGCTGCACCATATCACATTGTGATATATAACCTAGAATATTTGCTGCATGCACTTTAATCATTAGGAACTGTTGGCACAAAGTGCCTCAAGTTCTCCCCTTAAGCATGACATTTTAGGTTTAACTTCTTAGCTGAGGGATTTATTTAAGGGTGTTCCACAGAATCCCTTAAAGGTTTCCTTACTTCAGGAGAAATCCTTAAGGGATTTATTGCATTGAAAGATTGTACAGCAGTAAAATTGTACAGTTTCCATGGAGACCATTTGTTTGCATGCACTTATACCTGTTTGTCATACCTGTTACCTCCAGTTTTAATTTCGTTGTTGAAAATATGGCCTAATGAAGGGGTTTTTGCATGACGGAAAGAACTAAAACGAAAACGTGACATAATGTGCACTGACACTGATGAAATTAAACTTTCTATTCGTCTGAATAAAAGCTGGATTTTGTTATCACTGCATCCTTACCTGATAAAAAATCTAGACTGAGTCCCCTGGTGTATTGCGTTCACCATGAGTAGGTACTTCTTGCTGGAAGAACAACTGAGTGGGGCATATGGTGATTTAAGCTTTACTGATTGGCTGATGACAAGCCCCGATTCTAACTTGGAAGGCAGAAGTGCAGTTAAAGGAGGTAGTGAGCAGATGGAATTGTTTTTGTAAATGCATTAATGAACACCCTTTTTGCATGCGTCTTCGTATTTCTGTATCCGGAAATCCGACTGATAACTGATACTTCTGTCTGTCTTTTTGAAACTTGCCAGCACTTATTAGTGGAATAAGGTTACATTCTGTGGAAAATTAAAGACCAATCTGCTAGTCAGATTTAATAACGAAATATAAACGTTGTGGGCCGTATAAATAAAATCAAATCAACTGCTGGTCAAATCTGTAATGCTATATCAGTTGATCATCATCAAACGTATCCATTGTGTTCTCTGTTGTGGAACTCTTCTTGGGATGCGTTTTTCTTTTATTGCCATAAACTCAGCTATGCTGTGGTTAGGAGCGGTATTTTAAGATGCTGTGTGCAGGTGTTAAGGGAACTTTAAGGGGTTCTTATTTAAAGATCAAGTTAAAGGGGGAAAAAACTTGCATGAATATTTCAAGGACACCTTAAGGAATAGACTTAAAGGTATTTTGTACTACCTATTTTATTTCAAGGAAACTTTATCTTGGACTTAATGGTGTTTTGTGCAACCACCCCCTGGGTTTTAGATGACTGTTGCAAACATCTGTCTGGGTGCTGACTTTTCTGAACTATATGGATGTTTACTTGCACCTTAAATTTGGGAAGCGGATTAGTAGAACGCCTAAAATATGAACACATATTATGAAGCCCAGAAGTAGTAATCTGTGTAATTTTGGCATATCCTTATGTTTTAGAGATGCACCAATCCATCATTCGGTTCGGTATCTGGGCTCTTCTTGACCTATTTGACGGATTGGGTATCGGCCATACATGACTGATCCACATTCGATACTTACTTATTTCGTTTTTGACAGTCTCTAAAAAGACAGCTCCTATTTCGTTTTAAATCTATTTGTACAATCAATCGCATGACAGTTTTTTCCCATTGTATAAATGTCTTTTAGGCATTCTAGCTGAATGGTAACACTGACCCTCAGTTTATCTGCCTATCAGTGGGTGTGAGCGCAGTGACTTTCGCATTATGTGATGTCATGCGCATACCCCTTGCAGTACTAGGAGCATAAGAACATCAAATAAGAGGGAGACTCTCTGGAAGTATTTTATGGTTTTACAACAACTGGTAGCACAGTGATTTACAATCCTTTTTAAAATAAGTGTTTAGTGGAAAATCCCACTAACAAAGCTTATGCTATTGTGCGAGACAACACGAGTAATATAAAAATACAATGGATGATTTGGGAGCCACTAGCTTGGGCTGTTTTGCGTACTCACTGCAGCTTGTGGTAGACGAGGGCTGCTATCGCAGCGAAGTGCAAGTGGCATTGTTGCCAGTAGGGGAAAATTGTGGGGCATTTTAAGCATTCGCTACGTGCTTGGAAGATATTCAAATCGGACTCAAAATGCTGAATTGGATTGGAACTGAAAAATGTGGATTGGCCCATCCCTATTATGTTTGCTAAATTTGGTTGAAGAAGCATGCCACATACTACTTTAGTAAATCGTGGAAGCGATAAGTACTGAAGTGGCTGTGAAGAAAGGGGCAGCTCGGCAGCCGCAACATCTTTTGAAAGATGAAATATTGTAATAGACATTGGTAGTGTGGTGGTTTTTGCAGTTTAAAGTCCAACACGTTTATTACACATAAGGATGCACTGAATTTATACAGTTTGCTAACTTTTCGGCATCATAATACACCTCACTAATATTTTAAGCATACTGCAAATCTTCTTACCAAATTGTGGACATAAGCAAATGCCTGTATATTACTGAAAAGCCAGGGTCCGGACAAGTGTTATGCTTATCTAAAGCCCTGGTGATAATTGCTTGTGTGCCATAATCGAAATGTATGCTGCAGCCCTAACCACGTTCCATAAAACTAACTCTCAGGCTGCAGTATGGTGTTGATTTAGTGAAGTTTTAATTTGAAACATTTTGTCAAACATTATTAATAAACAATTTGTTGGCTTTACCGATTTTTTTTGTTACATGGAGTGACAGGTTTTTTTCTCTCCATCTGATTTAGAATTAAGTAATCAGTGGTCATTGACACACCACAGTGCACAACAGCGAAATGTGTTCTCTGCATTTAACCCATATGTGATGTCGTGACATAGCAGGGCGCAGCTAATTCCACGCCCAGGGAGCAGTGCTTGGGGGCGGTACCTTGCTCAGTGGTGTCTTGTTGGTTGGGGATCCTGCTTGTAATCCTAGCAGTGGTGAGGAAAGCTGCCCTAGGTAATGCTTCTAATTTTTGTTTTTCTTTTTGCAGGGTTTGAAAGTATATTAGAAGGAATCTATGGAACCAGGCTTCTTAGAGATCTTAGTATATTTGATGGTAAGGTGAATGCACAGCACTTCACTGAATAATTGAATGCTGAATTACGTTTCTTATGCTTCATTTTTAATGTTAGTTTTTAAGCATTATGACTATCACTTTTATTGCTATTTAATGCACTTTGTCAGGTGTTCAAGCATGTTTGAAGCAAGACAGAGTAAAAACTGTAATAAATGTGTCTTCATAGACTGTGAACCAGATGTGGTTAATGATTGGTCCGTGGATGCCAGCTGTTCTTTCTGCAGTCTACAGTTAGAAAAAATTGGGGTAATGTTTACCATGATTTCTTTTAAAATGTAACTCCTTAACTCAGTGTAACACTTAAGGATTTTGTTAATCTGTGTTTATTCTAATTTAAAACAGGATCATATTCCAGCTGTCTGTTCTCTGCAATCAACTCCAACAGAAGAAACTTCTCCTCAGGGCGAGTCAAACACTGAGAAAATCGAATATCAAGCCGACAAGTTTCTTCATGCAATCTTTCGGAAGAAAGGTACGTCAAATATTTTAACGTTAAGTTTTAATTTTATGAATGATTTCATGTTTACTGAGATTCTTCTGAAGCAAACATTTAATGCAATCTACGCAAAATACTGAACTAGGCTGTAGGGTTTAAAGAGCACTAAACCAAACAAGGTCACACTTTGTTTCCGCCAAACAATGTGTGGTTAGACACAGTGCTGCATCTCTGCTTCACAATGGATGTTGTACACTCTGTGTCTATGCAGCATTTGGCTTCTGTTTGCATTGCTTGTCAACTTCCTGTTGCTGTAGACCTTCACTTGAAAGTATAATTATGTAGTTACCTTGCCTTTTTTTCTTGGTAAATAATAGCAATTGCATCCCATTGCCTTTCTTATACCGCAGCCTGAGACTTTGGAAGAATTTTACATTTTTAACCTTGAATTGCGTTGGGTGTGTCCCTGAACATATGATACTGGTGTTTGTGTTTTCTTACCTTTTGCTTTTTTGTTTTAGCAAAGTAAAAAAATACTCTTGTTTAAGAAGGTCTCTCTCTTGCCAGACCTCCCTCAGAGCTGTGACCCGAACATTCCCTTAGTTGCTCAGGAATTAATGAAAAGGATGATCCGTCAATTTGCCATCGAATATGCTTCAAAAAGTCAAATTCAAGGAGGAAAAAATGGGTCGTCGCTGGATACGAATTTAATTTGTGACAGTCAGCATCCCTCAGATCAAGACAGACCACTGGACCTTACTGTGAATCGAAACCATCTGAATGTTGAACAAGGTAAACAAATGTGTGTAAACCAATAGTTTTTCAGAGGCAGTATTGAATATGTTTTCACATGCTGTCCAATAGGATGCAGATTTAGTGCGTTAATGTTTAGTTGATGTGCTTGCTTGTCCTTTAAATGTTTAAGAGCACAGATTAAGGTATTTAGATACAATATCTAATTTTTTTTATCTGTTTTATTTAGCAGGTGAGGTGCTTGACCTCTCACAGAAGAATCGTTCCAGCTCCACATTGTCAACATGTGCAAATGCATCCACTAATCAGAACACTTCAGGGTGAGTACTGTTTTTTTTTTTTTTTTTTTTTAAATGGTCTTAATTACACGTCATTGTTAAAGGGCAGTATTAGGCACTCTGATTTGTCAGTCTGTTTTGAGACTGGCTTCACTGATGGGACAACATAACATGCATATGTTGGGAATTATTTCTGTATTGGGAGTGCTGAAATATCACAAATACCTACATTGTATTTTGAAAATACCGCAGACCATCTTTGGCAGCTTAAATTGTACTGAATGTGGTCACTTGTTTAAAACTCCTTTGCCATTTCAAAGGATGAGGTTTTCAATGCTAGTCTCATTGATAAACTTACTTTTGTAAGTTGTTTTTTTGTTTTTTTTTTTTCTTCCCCCCTTCAAGATTTGCATGTGTTCTTGATTTGTTTTATGTCTTCATTGGCAATGCAACCTTTTTTATTCTTAAAGGTTTTATTTTGGTTTCTGTTTTGTAATATCAAGGGTTTGACTCTTTTATTACTTGTTCAGCGGTAACGTCACAGTCATGAGCAGTTCAGGACAATATCAGCAATAATGTACAACTTCTGGTTTGTTTTTTTTCTTTCTACTCTAAGCCATGAAGTTATTGGAGTCTTTCAAATGCAAATTCTGCTGAATTGCAAAAAACAAAATACTGGAAGTGCCACCATAAACATTGTTACCGCACGATTGACAGGCTGTCCTTCCAGGACTAACGTTTGCAACTTAAAGCAATTTACGCCACAGCTAAGAGACATAAGGCAATGTGAGAAGCAGTGATGTTACCAAAGCAAGGAATAAAGGAGTGGACCCTTCCATTCCGTAGCTGTTTACCAGTCTGTCATGCGTCAGCTTACCATCGTTTCATTCCATCCATCTTAGGAGACCGCAGAAAGATGACTTTGTGGAAAGAAGCTCTGAATTTTCGGAAGGTTTGCTTTCAAAAGCTTTGAAAGACATTCAGTCAGGATCGTTGGATATTCACAAAGCGGCCATACTATACGGCATACCTCAGAAAACATTGCTACTCCAGCTAGACGCCTTATCTGAAGGAAATCTGTCAGTGTTGGAAAACTTCAGCCAGAATAATGGGACTGACGTTTTTGTTTCAAGAAGCAGAGAGACTCGCCTTGTCCTGCGCAAAGTGGCCAGTTGGGCCCGAGCTGAAGTGGAGCTCTCGCAGCAGGGTAAATTTGGCATGACCGAAAACTCTGAGCTGAAGTTGCCTGCAGCTTCCTCTTACCTCCATCACCTGACTCTGCAGAAAATGTTTTCTCAGCTAAGAGAGAAAAATGAAAGCCTTTGCTTTCAGAATTTGAATGGTCCTGCAGTACATTTAAAAATCCCTCAGGTACGAGCCAGTGCTGTGCCCAAATCCCAAGCTGACATCACCAGTTTCGTAGATGTAATGTATCAAGTGTCAAAAGGTGCACCAGTGCCAGATGGCTTATCTCTTCAAAAACTCAAAACCATACTCCCCAAACAAAACAAAATGGAATGTTCTGTACCTCTAAACTCTGGTATTGAATCCTGTCTCATGCAAGCAGATCTTTCTCCGCTGTGTCTTAACTTGAAAAACGGTTCAGTTGAAGATGCTGAAGATCTGGACCGGAGAGAAAAACAGCCCAGGAAAAAGCGTGGCAGATACCGGCAGTATGATCACGATATTCTTGAAGAAGCCATTGCAATGGTCATGAGTGGCAAGATGAGTGTCTCTAAAGCACAAGGAATATACAGAGTACCTCACAGCACTTTAGAGTACAAAGTGAAGGAGCGTTCTGGAACACTGAAGATCCCGCCGAAAAAGAAGCCCAGATTGTCAGAATCTGTGACCGATTCAGGGACAAACAACTCCAGAAGGTTCTAGACCTCATTTCAAGTCTACCCATAGCACTTGAATTCTCAAGCTTTTACAGGATATTTTTCAGTAAACAGTTCAGACACAACACATGCCTTTTTAACAGAGCTATTCAGGGTTTTCACTGTGGATATATTATAAATATTGATGTTGTAAAACACTGTCTTAGGGTGTATATAAACTTGCATTTTTCTGGAATATTCAGGTTTAATTTGTCTTTTTGAGCATTAATGATTGTTATGTGCAGCTTTCATTCTGGGTAGGTCATCCAGTTTAAAAGCCACTCGCACTAATTCTGGAACATGATCAGTTTGCCTCACTCAAGTCCTTGCGTGAGTTTTAACAAATCATGGTACTAATGTCTGCTGTTGATGGGGACACCAAATGCCAACAGTAGCACAAATTCCTATTGGCATGTTCTCAGTCTGTAGTACTAATAGGAAAAAAAGTGGGAGAAGTATTTTAAAAACTCTGTGGTTGCTTTGTGCACCATGAGTTGCATTTTTTATTAACTTGACAAACTATTTAAAGAGAAGAGTTTATCAAATTTCAGGTGGGTTTAGCAAAAGAAAACGGTGGGTAAGTCGGAATGCGCTAAAGCATGTTGAAAGTGTGCACATAAACTTGAGAATGGTAAGTTAATGAATGTGTGATGTTTATAAAGTATATATGTATTTAAGGTTTTTCCACAAAATACTACTGTAAACCTCACTTAACACTGCTGCTGTGATTTACATTTCTTTTGTGAAAATGTATATTTCAAAAGTTTTCCAAATGTCAAATGCATCGTTAACTCTATCCTGCTTATACCAAAATTACAATTCAGGTTTATATTTCTCTCCACAAACAAGCTGCTTGAAATATTGTTTTATACAGTTCATAATTAAGTTAGGTGGGCAGGACAAATTTTCACCCTCCAGATTATATTAAAAATTAGTGGATGGATCTCGGAAGTTTTTTTCAGTCTGAAATCAAATTCAAAATTCCATACCTTTCTGACTTTTATGTGAATGGATTAGTCCCTGTATCTCAGTTTTTGTATTTTGTTTACATGTAACTTTATAAAAGGGCACTAGTTTGATACGAAAGACAGGTATTCTTTAATCACCCTAAAAATCCTGCTTCAATGGTATTCTAGCTTATAGCTACTTTGAATGTTTTAATAAGCTTTTCATAAAAACTCAGTGCCTCTGTTTTTTAGAACTACTGCTCAGAATGGTTGTTTAAACAGTTTGGTAGCTATTGACAGTTTTTATATGGAAATGAATATTTAATTTTTGTCTGAGTTTAAACTGCAGTATTTGTCACAATCCTCAGAATACTTGTGACAGCCTTTTTTTTTTTTTTTTTTTTCCTATTTCATTTTGCGGTCAAACAAATGTAATGTTATTTATGCATAAATAAATTGCACTATGATTAAGTTTGTTAGTTTATGTAAATGTTCTGTGTTGTAGTCTCCCCCCTTGTGATTGTCTGATTATGTGAATTTAATACTTTGGTTGTGTTTAGTTTGTATTAAAGCACTTTGATGCTTTTGCACATGAAATGTGAAATGTGTTTTACTGCAATTGCATGCATATGTGATTAAGTGTTATCTACTTTTTAATACAAAACTCTGGTGTCCCTTTAAAGACCTAAAATGCTAATGGATGATGTACAGTTTTGAAAAGAGGTAAAAGGAGCTTTTAAAGCCATAAGTGAGAATGACTATCTAGAAATTTTACATTTTCAGTTTTGAAATAATCCCTCCAGGATTTTGATATAGTGTGATAGAATGACATTCTTTTATATAATGAGTATAACGGTTATTTGAAACCAGTATCTTTATCTGGGTGCCCACAGATGTTCCTTAATAAAGTGCATTTCTCTTCTCGCAAAATATAATTTGAAGAAGTATCTTTGCTGTTATCCATATTTTAAAAGCAGAATTTTTACATTTTGGTTACTTCAACACAGGCTCCAACTGATTCATAGGAGACTTAATAGGCCTAATTGACCAGGCTCCTAGTACTCATTGGTCACAGTTTTCTGGAAAAATATGCTAGATTCATTTCAACCAATATACCTGGCCTCTGTTAATTCCTTAGAATATTTCTCGCATTTTAATGTTTAACGTAAACATTTACTTTTTTGAAATTTGACGCATTGCTTGCGAAATTCATTTTGGTCTTGTCAGTGTATTGAAGTTATAATTTGTGTTGTGAAAGATTTCTTTTGTTAAAGTAGAAACTGGATGTGTAACCATTTTCTTATAGTTTTGAGCGTTGCAACAATCGGTATCCTTTGCCTTCTGCAACTTGTCAATAAAATTATGTTAAGAGTAACCTGAAACCCTGTGTTGACCTCAGTCTTATGTTATGAATGTGACACTTCAGACTCCCAAATCAGATGGGCGGGTTATTAATATGCTTTTTTTGCTACAAACTAGCATTTGCTTGGGTAATACACACAATTCAGCAGTGCTTAAATTATAGATGTTTTGTATTCCAGCTCCTTTATTAATACATTATTCTGTGGAGTGCTTAATACTGTCCAGTGTGCTATCTGCTGAAACTGAAATGTAGGTTAATGGGCATTTATCAAGAGCACCTTCTTCAGTTAATGTCAGCTTTTTATTCTTAGTCGCTTGTATTGACTAATATTTTCCAGAGTTTCTAAGATGTGGTTTATAATGAAACTGTATTGGCATATATTAGATGGGTCCAAATGTGGGTTTGTATTATTGCCATTTCTACTTTAGTATCCACAGTATTTGTATGGAACTGTATAGCATGTAAACAATAGCATATTGAATATGTTTGGTATACAGAAACCTGAACCACGTTATTGCAGAGCTCTCGTAATTTAAAAATTGCCCGGCCAGTAAAATGTAAGTTTTATGACTTAACTGGAATGCATGGTTCTATAGATTCGGAGTAATGTCTTCAGGTCTTTATAAGGTTAGCGTAAGGCGCAGTGCCGTCTGAATACCAGAAATGTTTGCGTGTTTTTTGAAGCTGTTATTCTATACACTTGGTTGTGATGTACAGATGTGAACTTTTGTAAAGAGGATTAATGCCCTAAAGTGTGTTGTAACCAGTCCAAGGTTGTCTGATATTAGGAAATGCTGTCTCCAGGGCATAAACAGATTATATCATAAGACTAAATAAGTGGTGCTTATTTTCACCCAGTTCATAGGACAGATGACATCCTAATGTGTGATTCATCATTTCATTTACATTACTTTATGTAACATCCTGCTTTGGACTGGCGCATTTAGAACTGTTTGGTGACTAAGTCTCCAAGTAAACTACAGTCAGATTTTTAGATATGAATGTTAATGCTATAACTTTGTTTTGCTTCTGTTAGTGAATCTGGAAGTTGTTTTTTGGTCACAAGTTTAGACTAAATATATACAAACACATTTTCATAAGTCTATTGAAACTTATACGTAACAATCTCTATTCCTGCATTTTTCATATAGCTCCGTGGCCCTGGCTGGTGGTGAGAAAGTCCACTTGGATACAGAAGCAGAAAAGTTACAACTCAAGTGTACTGTGCTGCAGATGGTCCTCTCATCATTCTGCCCATGCCATAGGATGCTGCTTTATCATATCTTAAAGTGCATGCACGAAGATTACGTCATTTCTGTCACTCCCTACGCAGATGGTTGCAGACATTTTTCACAGGCAGATTCCTTGTCCTGTCATTTGGGGAAGAACTCTGATAAAGACATTTTTGCTTTTACAGATTACCAAACGTCAGATGGATGCTGTGTGCACTCTTGTAGGCTGAGTTCTTGCTCCGTGACTCCTGTGTGCATCTGCCTGAAGAATTTGCATTACTTCTCATGCCAAAGGATGGCTATTGGTTGCATTAACGAAGTCTGTGGTCCTAGTTCGTGTGGCAGCTATTCTCATCCTCAGCGATGTACATGTACTTATCAGAGCCTCAGCAAGAGCACATACATCACTCCAGTCAGAAGTGTAGTGAGCTCTCCTTTTACGCTTCATAAAGTCTGTGATTCATTTAGCCCCTGTATCAGGGCTTGTAGCCCCTCTCCTCCACCTCTCTCCCCCATTCCATTGGATGTTGGTGCTAAGAATAGCGATAGAAGCATTATCTGCCCTTTTGCAAAAAGCAAGTGTTTCAGTAAGCAGTCGGCATCTCTCTTTTTGCATGAAGAGGAAGATGATCCCCTCTTTTGTGAGTTTGATAAAGACGGTGCTATCACTGAAGAGACTGAAAAGAATTCTCCTTGCGAAGACTGCACTGACTGTTGTGCACAAACAGGAAGAAACTTTGAACAAAATCAAAGTGGGAATGTGTTACAAAATCTAATGGAGTGTTTCAAGCAATTGAAACCCATTGAACCACTGGAAAAAGAACAAAATTCAGGACTTTCTGCCAAGCAAAGCTTGGCATGCAGCAATGGCGTTCACTTGGAGGAAATTTTAACTACGATTTTACACAAGGAAACCGATGATTGCAACCTTAAGGAGCGTTTTCATAGGAAGCAAGAAACCTTAAATGCAGTAAGATCTCCTGACCTGGCCCCCTCTTGGCATCAGTGTGTGCAAATCAGAAGAGACATTGTAAGTCTAGGTCCATTACCCTGCAGGAGAAAGCTGGAACTGGAAACGCAGGGGAAAATTATTGCAAGAGATTACTTTAAAACACAATCTTGTGTAGACGTATTGCTGACAAGCCCAGAGAAGGACAAGCTTTCAGAAAGTGGAAAGAGTGAAACGACAGACACTTGTAACAATCGGATCTCTCCACATCACACTGAACTGTTCTGTAGCAGATTAGAAAACAAGGAAAAATCACCTGAATGCAAGGGAAAAGATCTGAAAGACAACTGTAGGAATGGGAACACAGATATAAAAAAACAAAGTTTGTCTCTTCAGTCTGTCACTGATACAAGTAGATCTAGGAGGAACATTGTTCCACCACAGAGATTTTCTGCATATGTCACTGAGCCAAGAAAGATGTACTTTGCTGCTTGTTTTTCTGAAAGCATTTTTAATAAAAGAGGCCAGAAAGATATGAAAGCTGTTTGTGCTGAAATGTCCCCATCAGACTTAGATTTAAATGAATCCACAACTAAGTTAGACCTGCAGAATGAATTATCCAAGACTGTGAGGCATGCAGGGAAATCTGGAGAAAACATATGTGATGATCTGAAATCAACGGACTTTAATCTATCAAATACATCCAGAACTAGATCAGCAAAAATGAGTCCACCACTGTTGGAAAACAACACATCTGATGATAGTGAAGTCAAAGAGGGTTTTCAGAGACGGTCAAAACGAAGAACAGTTGCTTCCTTGGTTAAATTGAGGTCTCTCACCAATGATCAGAATCACCTGAACAATGAAATTATAGAGCACAATTTTTCAGAAGGCATTAACACCATGAAAGATGTTTTGAGTACCAATGAATGTTCTCTTACTCCATATTCAAGTCCAATACGACTCATGTTTGTATCTCCAGTTATTAGTGAAGAGGGAATAAAGTACTCTCTCAAGTCAGCTAGTCCGGGCTCTGTAAGTCAACCAGAGACGTTTGACCCTTGTGTGGAATCATCATGGTGTGGACTGGCAAAGACTGAAGAAAAATCAGTAGAGGTTGAGCCCAGAGTTGCTAGAGGAGAAGAAAATAGTCCGCATAAAAGGCCGGTCACTAGTTCAAGTGAAGAGCTTGACATTCAACAAGAGGCATGCCTCCTCGTTCATGGACTATCATTGTCTCCGCCAAAAAGAAAGCCGGGTCGCCCCAAAAAACTTGGCCCACAAATTGAAAAGCCAGCAAAGAGACCAATTGGTAGACCACCTAAACATAAGGGTGAGATTTCAAAATGTGTTTCAAGTAAGGGCAGCCCTAATACTGTTAAAAACACTGCATGTCATTCACGGGATGAGGATGGTGGGAGAAGAAATAAAAACCTCAAAATCACTGTAGTTTATGGAAGATCAAGGAGAATAAGGAGGCTTGTATCTGAAAGTAGTGGACATTTTGGTACAGACCAACAAATGAAAGGATTGCAAAGTGCATATGGCTGTAAAACAGAAAATGATCTGAATGAGAATTCTGCAAGGTCAAGTGCAAATCTTGAGTCATCTGACAAACTGCTAGGTGGACCAACTGAACATTTTGATTTGGTCATACCTGTAAAAAACAAACGATCACATTCAAGCAGAAACATCAAATGTACAGAACAGAAGTGTTCAGTTGCAATGCGAAAACCAGGGAGGCCACCAAAGGTTAAGATATCGGGCATCTCTGTAACTGTAACAACAGTTTCTCCAAAAAAACGAAATATTAGTATAGACAAAGATATGACAGAATTGAATAATGAGATGCCACAAAAGGAAAAACCATTTGTCTCAAACCGTCCCAAAGAGCAAACGACAATCAGTTTGCAGTCTGATGCTGTTGTTGGAAAAAGAACTGAGAATGTACAAGGTGGAACTATGAGCCAAAAGATTCTGGTACCACTGAGACATTCTGTGAGAATAAGGAAACCATCAATTCATTTGCTGCACTCTGTGGCTACCTCCAGGACATTTACGCACAGTAATGCACTGTTACGGAGGTCTCGAAAATTGCTTATGAACAAAACCAGTGGTGAGTCAAACCAGTTCAAAAGTTTTGAAAAACCTTTTCCGGAAATGTCAGGTGCTACAAATTCAGAATTGTTTTCAAGAAATCCTTGTGGGCAGGACCTAAGCTTTTTGTCTGGAATTTCAGTAGATTCAATTTTTACATCAAATGAACCTTTCAAATGGTGGCATACTTCTATCTCAGCTGAGACATTGAATGACGAGTTTGCCAGGAGGGTTCAACGAATGTCAGACACATGGGTCAGAGAGTCTGCAGAATCAAGCGACTCTTTATCCACAGAGAAGGAACTTAACCTCAAAACAAGAATGCGTCAAACTGAGACTCCAAAGAATTATTTTTCTCCTGTAAAAATGCTCTTTCAGACACACTGGAAAATGGATAAACTTTGTGCTTGGTTTATGCAAACCACAGAGACTCAGTCTCTAGCAATTGTAAAGAAGGCCAGTGTCCGTAATCCCTATGAAATTGTCCAGTACAATCCCATCAGAGCCTCGAGCAGAACCAATGTTTGCCCTAGTCCTCAAGCAGAACGCCTGAGAAAGCACGTAAAAAAGTTTGCCAAAATAGTCCCTAAGAGTCCAGCAATGCAATTAAAAGCACAAAAGAGGATGTTTAACGCTAGTCAGCTAAAAGTCAAGAGAAGACTTGTTCTTCTAAGATCAAGTACAATTGCTAGGGGCTTTGGCCAACGACGTCTTCTGTCTAGACACAAAATGCTAGGAAAATACGGATTTCTTCTCTTAAGAGTGAAATCAAAGTTCATGACTAGAAAGAAATCATGTCACGATCGAACCCGGCCAATGCTTAAAAGGGCATCTGATGCTCTTTGCGGTGATTTACCATCGAAGGCGTTTCGTCAGGCATTTGGCGATGCATCTACCATTAAGACAGAAAATAGTTCTTTGAACATGGAAAGAAAAGAACTCGGAGTCCAACAACCTGAAGAGACCTTGATTGATGTTTCCCAGGAAGAGAGAATCTGCTCAAGAACCTGGAGCCCAGAACGACTGAAGGAATGCAGAGTGTTCCTCAAGAAAATCAACTCTCCGGAAACAAAATCTGCAGCTGAAGAATGTAATTTTTGCACAATTAAACTAGATGATGTATCATCATCCGGGTACTGTTTGCCTCCTAGAACAGAATGTGCAGAGAGACATGTCAGAAAGGAGATAGCACATGTAGCTAGAACTGAAAGCAGGCGTTCCGCTAGAATTCTGTCTTCATACTGTCCTGAAGAAGACCAGATTCAGTTCAGAAATCGAAAGAAACAAAAAAGAAAAAGCCATGGCACAAGTGGATCACAACCTCTGAAAATGGCAAGACAATCTTTGATCAGCAGCTAGAAGGGAAGAAGGGGTATGTTTGTTTCATACAAATCTGTGTGCATGTCATTGCATATTTTTTTTCATACAGAAAAATCATGTAAAAATAAATTGTTTATTATTGAGACTAGTAATGTGCAGATGTATAATTGCTTGCTATCGGAAGTGACTTTTGGGAGATATATATAAAGTGTGTATGATTTCCTAATGTAAGCTTTTTTTTCTCTCTACAGAAAGCTCCAAATAAACAGAAAACCATCTTGGTGAGATGCATTCAACAAGATAAAACTTGTTTCAGTACAAGGTGCCTTCAAATTGTCTGCTGGTTGAGAAATCTGACAGTAATATCTCAGTAAGCATTATGTAGCATAAATTTAAATTAAGGATACGTTAAGGTTGCACTATTTTGTATTGTGTTTTGTTTTTATTTCATGTAGCTATGTTTGTATGCTTTTAGAGTAGCTTGTCACTTTTTTGTTTGGATAGTACTTTTAAAGTATTATTAAAAAGGTATTCCCATCATAAAAGAATTAAATTAGTGATGTTTTAAGGAATGGCCATAATTCATGAAGGACTTTAATAGGCGTTACAGGAATGGCCATAAGGCATACCTCAGGTTGATCTTTAAAAATGTTTGAGGTCTCAAACATATCATTACCCGAAAATTCAATGTACAGATCTGACTATTGCTTTTGGACATTGCAGGTTTTAATGTAGTCTGTCTAGGTAATATGCTATGTACACCAATCGAGGATTCATTTTAGGGCAACCCTTTTAAAATGTGCATTAACTTCTGCCAAAAGAAATATGCATGAAATGTTCTGTTGCGAATTATTTGAGGTATGCAGTTTTCCCCAAAAAAAATTGGCAGTACCATAGAACGGTTCATCCATGTAAATGATTATCATATGCATCTATATGGGGAGGAGGGTATTTTTGGGGGGTTGTTATTTTTTCGTGTTTTTGTTTTTGAAGAATTTGCTTGAATACTGTCAAAGCTCCCCAGCCTCTGAGCATTAACATACTAATGTAAGTGACACAAACAAAACCTTTGCTGCACTATATCAAATCCTTTAGTAGAAACCATAGCTTTCACTACCACCTTTCTAATGTCTCAAGATATTCTATAGGTGCAATATGTTTACCTTTTTAAGCCAGATGGTGTATCATTTTTATTAAAAGCTTTTAATATTTTTTGATGCCAATAACTTTTCTAAATGTTAGTTATTCATTTTGTGTTATAACTTTATGGTTTAGAGTAATTGCATTTGTTGTCTGCGTCTCAATAATAAGCCTACCTCTTTTTACACAGGCATCCTGAAAACCTCAGACAAAAACAGCTACACTTTAGCAGAAGCCACATTTGTGCATAGTATGCCTATGGGTTCACTACTTTTCAGTGATCATCCATACTGTATGCAGCTATGAAAATTTCCAAGCCAATCAGCAAAAAAGTGTGAAACGATTTAAATCAATGGTCATTGTCTTTACACTACACAAGTTTTATGTTTCCTTGTAAATGTATCTTTTTTATGAGAACTGAACCAGATGTGAAAGAGCACTGGGAATTAAGGGAAAATGATTTAATATATCTTTAAATCAGTTACTTTTATTGCTTTATTGGTATAATATAAGCAGCTATAACTCATTCAAACTCGCTTTATAATTAGACTTCACAATTTTACATTTTTCTTAATTTTTACATTGTCATTCATATTTGTTGTGCTTCTGGTCGAACAGCCCATTTTCATCTTAGAGGACAGTTGCCAGTTTTACTTTCAAGGTAACAAAAGGATTGTATGTAAAATGTTTAGGTTTGCTATGTCCATGTACATAATCAGTCTAATAGATTGCCTCTGAATTTAGTAACACCAGTTAAATATAATCCAATCATCCAATGACAGTTTTAATAGACACCAATTTATCAGTGACTTTTGTTTTTTCATGGGCTACTATAAGTTCAATGAAAATATTCACCCAAACTGACTTGAAAACTTAACTTCTAGTTCTTTATTACTTTAACGTGAAAAACAAAAAAAGTAGCCCATGCAACAGTAACACTTCCAAGAATTAGTTTAAAATGAAATTACACTGGATTAACATTAAAAAGAAACAAATGCCAAGAAAACTGTCCTCAGAGATGCTGTTTTTGCTTTTACCTTTTTCTGAATGTCAAAAGCACATCTGTTGCTGTTTGTGGTAGCCAACCGAAGCGCACACACAATTGCAGTTTTAATAAATCGGATGTTAATCTGTTGAATTGTAGTGGGTACAGAAGAGTCATTTATCTCACTTTTTAATAAACCTTCATGAAACATTCCGACTTGTGAAACCATACATTGTCAAACCTTCGTGCATTATGTTACTGCATTTGAATAACTGCACTGTGTATGTTTATATGTTAATGTGATAGTAGTTTGACGTGTTTTCATTCTTCAGAAACTTCTTTCTGCCACTTATGGTTAAGTAATATCAGCTCGAGGTACATGCTGATTCTGTTCGATCCATTTGAATCATGAGAGGGGGAGCACAAGGCAGGAAACAGCCTGGATGAGATTATAGTCTATCACAACGATTCTGTTCTCGGTCAGGAGAATTTTTGTGTGGATCTCATTGTCAGATATTGACAATCAGACTTAATTTTACTTTCTTAATTTTGTCTTATGGGAACCTTGTTTAAAATGTAATTAGATGGTAAATGTTTCAGAGTGAGGTCGCAGCTGCTGATTTTGCTACATCAACATCAGGGTTTCATGATCACTTTATGCCTTAAGTGGTCTAAATGACAGCAATCTGATTTAAATAATCTGAACATGTACTGGGCAAGGTCCCATGATACTTCTGTTTTGAACTGAGTTCTTGTGCAATAAAATAAGGACCGAATGGTTAGCAATAATGCACGTCAAGTGCTAGTTCATTCGGTTATTTTTGATCCACGGTTTTTCCGATGTAGGGATATCGTGCAGAACATTCATGAGGCAGAGGATATTACACTTCATGGCATGCCAGTCCATCACAAGGTACTCCCACACGTTATAGCCGTTGGAGAGAGAATACAGAATGCTGATTAAATTCAGAACCCTGAATTTGAGACCACAGTTCTATGCCTCTAGTTTCCTGAATCCTTTAAATTTAATGGTGTCCAATGAACACAAATGACATGTATAAATAAAACTGTGCATTCTCAATGTGCATTGGGTTTTACTTAAATGTCAACCGCTTCCAGTCAAGGTTAGGTTGAGAGAGCATCCAAGACACTGCCTTAAACATAACCCAGTAAAGTCTCACAGATCTTAAATGTGAAAACCACAAGAAAATACAAGACTTAAAAAAAAATTGCTGCATTCAACTAAGACAAAATTAGGTCTAAATATGCAACTGCTTTCTACGGTTGTACACAGGATTAGTCTGGATAGTTTCACAAAATTGATATTACCATATACTGCACATTAAAATTAGTCATTCTAAGCCACTACTGAAATTTGTTTTTCAAGGACACTAATACATGGAAAGATGAGATTACAGGTTCAATGCAATTCTTCCACATAACATTGCTATTGAATATATTGTCACTTTCAAATCTAGAACTGAGCTGCTGTGCTCATTCTCCAATTCTAATGCAACCTTAATATGTGTGTGTATATATATATATATGTATATAAGTTTTAATGCAGATTTAATTTACCACATGTAATTCTCAATGACATGCATACCTTTAATAGAAACTTGTAAATAAAAAAACTAGTAAAAAGCTTTTCAAAAATCATTACTGAACTGTTAAAATGAGCAGTGTCTTTATTAAACTTGAAGGACGTATAAAACAATGACATCTTTCACTCTAGGTATCAGTTTGCTTGTCTGTTCATCAGAACGCTTAGGTCCATTTTGGTTTTTTCCATTGCTGCCATCTTTGCTCGACGAGATGCCCGGGGGGCTGGAGCTGCCTCTGGTGTCTTCTCCCCATCACTGGAAATGTAGAGCACAAGAATAAGCTATTCTGTTTCGCAAGCAGCACCTGATAATCAAGCAGCCCTACTGCAAAGTGTTATGCCAAAACTCAGAATTAAGATTAAAGTAATCTTGATCTCAGTATTGACCAATCAAGTTAATCTGGAAATATGCATTTATTGAATTTAAGTCTAACAGTGGATTTACTTGAACTTGAAATATAATTCAAGTGAAGCAAATAAAAAGGGGATGGAAAGGGTTGCGCTGGATTTATAACAAGACAAAACAGAAGCATCATTGCAAATTGAAATGCAACAATCGTTTTGATTTCGTGATGATGGTGAAGTTGGAAGCCAAAATCAGTTGAAATTAAAGTTTGATTATAGCTGGGCAATTAGTCGTTCATTACATTTTTAAATTTTAGCCTAAATATTTGACTAAAAGACTAAATGCAGAACAGCCAAACCTGTCCGATCTCTCCTTTGCTTTACTTCCTTTCTTTGCCGTTTTGGCAGCGGTAGTCCGTTGTCCTAAAATAAAAACGTCCACAAACTTTAAAAACTGTTTGTAAATGGTTTTTATATCAAGTAACAGTTTTACAGGATTCTAGCAGCTGTTATACCAAATGTTTAAGTGTACTATGCTTAACCTCATTAGGTTATTATTTACAACTGGCAATAATTAAAAGGAGGCTGAAATACACATTAAAAAACAACCTAACGAGCTCTAAATAACAGGACAATCATCTTTCTACTAACTTATGTATCAAATCTTTTTGCAGACCATAGAATGGATCAGTTTATTAGTTTTAAAACTATCTGTCCCTTTTCCTCTACATAGCCTAAATGGCTCAAGGGAGAAAAACAAATTTCACATCTACGATAAAATGCACACCTCTTTTTGGTCGTTTAGTGGACTTTGTTTCCTCTTCACAATTTTCAGCCTCTGCAAGGACCATACGAAGCGGTTAAACCTTTGCTTAGTTTACAAAAGGAAAAATACTGCTACTTTTTTCCTTTCCACATACACTAGAAAAAAATACTTTGACAGGATGACTTGCTCAGTAGGTGAATTAAGATTTTTTTTTGCTAAATAAGTTTGCCATGACAGTAATACACACACACACACACAACTGAAATGAGATATAACCTTGATTGGTTTCATCTGGTGTGTGAACTGTGGACAGCTCATCCTGAGTCACTGACGTCTTGCGCTTAGTTCCTCCATTAAGTTCACATATGACTTTTTCAATTGCCCTCAGACATACTTTGTCCTTTACGTTCTATACAGAGGAATGGGAAACAAGTTGTAAATCAAATGCATAAATACACCAAATTCAAATTGAACTGACCTGTCGAAACTACATTAAGTACATTTAATGAGACCATTAATGCAGAGAAGTAACCTGGCAGACTTCATCCAGAAGCAGTTGCAGGTCCTTCTTCGAAGCACAGTCCTCGGGGCTGAGTTCCAGAGTGGTAAGACACTTAGCGTATAACCGCCCCTCAGGTGCCGTGGGGTCCTTCAGAATTTCATTGCAGAGACGGACTGCCAAGCAGTCATGGACCGAGATATCCTTGAGATGGGGGGGGGGGGGGGGGGGCGAAGAGAGAAACAGGTTGGAATTACGACAAACCAATCTGAAAATA
>JAODJX010000053.1:1101004-1113062 GCA_026776945.1 Isichthys henryi
CCCCCCCACCCCCACCCCCTATCCCCCCAACCCCGTGCAATGACACAAGACTGCAGGTTTTTTCCTTCCTTCTGCACTCCCAAAGGAGCAGGCCGCCTTGCACTGCAGTGGAGAAAGCAGGATAGATCTTGCTACGATGTTCCTACTCCCAGTGCATTCGGTGTCTCTATTCTGTTGGCTCAGTGGGTTGGGGAAACAGGGAGAGTACCATCCATCCATCCAATCAGGGTCTCAGATGGCCTGTATATTTGCTTCCAGTTGACAGCTGTCAAACAGTGGGAGTAATGTGATGCAAGCAGGATGCATATCTGGAAGCATATCACTAGGGGTGGGGCCACAGAAACACTAGCCCAATCTTAAAGCTGATTGGCTCCCAGAGTGCCCCCACCCCTGTCACTTACCAATTCAGAGCATATCATTGGCTAATGATAAGTTGGCCACCCCACCTTAAAAAATCTTGGAATCGCCACTTCTGTGTCATTTGTCATCCTAGGGCACCTGGCAGGTGCAGAATTCCCATTTTGACTGCACTTAGCCGTTAAGCCCGTTGCCAGGGAATTGCACGTGTTTGTCGAGGCTTGGTGATTAGACAGATGCCGGGGGCCAGTCCTAATCACATCTCAGCGTTCCTACTAGGAAGACCTCGAGTCACAGACTGAAAAACACCAGGCGGAGATCTCCACACTCCGGAAGGAGATGGAGACCCTGGAAGAGCGGATTTCAGAGCAGGCTGCGGGGTGTCAAGAGGAAAAAATAAGGTGGGTAAAGCAGATCAGTGAAAATCAGCCAAATAGGCCTGTCATTGAGAAGTACAATACGGAGTAAGGTATAACATTTGGGCCACTCGAGTTTTCTGTATAAACAGCAAGGTGACGATGAAGGAATACCTCCTGGAGGTATTTTTGACTTTCAGGCGCCACAGTGTTTAGGAAGAAGCAATTCTGTGGAAACCAAAAGCACTGCTGGAAAAAATGGGCTTGTGGGAGTTTGACTTGTGGAAAAATGTTCTGAGGGAAGAAGAAAATAAATGATTGGTTGAGATAACCAATCAGATTGTAGAGGAGGCGAGTTCAAATAACTAGAGGAGGCAGACCAAGAAATCTGATTGGTTGGTCCCGCCTCCTGTAGTTGCTTGGGCTCACCTCCTCTACAGTTTGATTGGTTATCTCTATCGGCCAATCATTTTTCCTGCTGCCCTCAGCACATTTCTCGCCGCCACCTTTTGTTGCTGTTCTCAGGGCAGCATGTGAGAGCCTGAGGAAGGAGCTGACAGAACAGCACCTCCTGACCCTCAGCCAGCTCCAGAGGGAGAAGGGGGAGGAGGAGCAGCGGATAAACGAAAGCTGGTGGAAGAAAGTGCAGGATCTGCAGTCCCAGGTTCCTACCTCGGCAACAGAATCACCCCGTCACACGCATCCCCCACGGACTGGAGCATGCTGGGCGCCTGTCGGAAGCCCCTACTGACAAAATCAAACATCTCTCCTTCTCTTTCACGTTAACTCAAAATACATTTGGTTATTCGGGTCAAATAAGTTGCAGTTTAAGAAATCCATTTACAGAGTATCTCACCGATGTGGCTGCAGCAGAATAATGATTCGTTTTACAGCAAATAATACTAAAGTGTTTGCCGTATACATAAAAGGAAACACAACTAAAAAATTAGGGTTAAAGGGTAGATGTTAACCTCCTGTAAGACTATCTCCAACAGAGTTTACTGCTTCTCAACCGGTGGGTCCATTTTCATTGGGTCAGGGACAGGTGCCGATTACAGCATGTTACCGCACGATAAGCCACCTCAGGGATGGGAACCTGAGTGCAGCCGGTGATACCTCAGCAACACACTAGTCTGAATGGAACAGTGTGAGTTTTTTCCAGTGGCTGGAGTGTCAATCCTGCCACCAACTCCCAAATGTTTCCTGTAAGTTGGAGGACCTGCTCGCAGAGCTGGATGTAGATTAACATCAAACCCAGGATGACGCAATTGCAGGTCAAGGGCCCAACAGAGTAGAATCACTCCTGGCATTCATGGAATTTGAACCAGCGACCTTCCGATTTCTGGCACAGATCCCTAACCTGAGCCGCCACTCCACAGGAGCCCCACAAGACAGGGGCACCGTAAAGGGTGGGACGTTAAGACAATTCCAAGGGCCCCTGAGTGACAGGGGCCTTAATAAATTTGGAACATGAATGAGGGGCCCAATATGATATGCTTTCATGGGGGCACAAAATCTCTAGCAGTAGCCCTGCTGTGTGGTTAAAGAAAACTGAAAATGTTTTCTAATATCAGACTTTTAACAGTGCATGAAGACGTCGTTCTACCATTATGGCATTATTTTCTGTGAAATACATTTGGTTCAAAAGTTAAAAAAATTGGGTTGTGACTTAATGACCAAGGAAAAATGTGGGTCCTGAATCTAAACTAGGCAATCTCCTGAGCTGGGGAGGTGCCTAGGATGGGGCAGGGTGATTTCTTACCGTAGGGGAGAGCATGAAAGCTATTGACCTCCACCACAAATACGAATTCAGTCGCTTCCCTCTCCCCTTGCGCTGGCAGGCCCCATAGTTTCTGACTTCCCCCATAACCATAATCCACTTCTGCTGTTTATTCAAAGTATCACCCCAGAACATTAGACCATTCCTTAGTACTTTTCCTGTCCAGAATGCAACAGGCAAAATAATCTCGCTGTGGGAGGCTTTGGAAAACATCGGTAGGCTCTATTTATTAATCTATTTAGTTGTTTTTATTCATTTCTGTGTGTGTGTGTTTTTTTTTTTAAGTTAGAGGAGGCAAACAATGCCCTGAGTACCGAGATCAGAGACAAAGGAGATCTGCATTCTGACAATGAGCAGGACATCCTGAAACAGAGATGCCAAGAGAACGTGAAGCTGAACTATAGCCTGAAGGTGTCGGGGCTTCAGGAGAAAGGACTGCTTGCAGAACAGCCTGACATGAAGGTAGAACGAGTCTCATGCTCTGAGGCATCGCTACATCTGCAGTCACTCCCCTCATGTAACACTGATGAGGAGTCACCCATTCTGTCACCTGCCATATTTATGTATCTCATGTCTGTGAGATTATATGTGACAATTACATACACCAGGGCTATTCAAATCACGGTCCTCAGCCCTGCTGATTTTCCAGCCTTCCTTTACCCGTGAGCCAGCTGTGAAGTCTCCGGCCAATCAGAATCGGTAATTGTTAAACTAACCACCTGGGAGAACTGAAAACACGGCCTGGATTTGGAATCGAGGGTCAGATTTGAAGTGCCCTGATATATATCGTGATATTCACTTACTCTTTTGTTCCAATATGCCAAACTATCCATCAGACATTGTACTGTCATACATTTATTAACGCTAATCACTCACACCCAGTACAATATTTGCATCCAGCGCATTAACAGCTTCTTCAGTTTGGGGGGGGGTGTATTTTATGCGATGAATGATAAGGTAGCTCACTGTGTTGTGCTGTGATGTCAAATCCCACTTCTGCTCTGCATATATGAAGCTCACATTGCACACGCTACGTGGAATTTTTTGGGGTACACTGATTTCCTACACTGATCGGCGTTGCTTGTAGGTTGTGAGTACACGCATGTTTGTAGCCTGCAATAGACTGCCATCCCATCCAACGTGTACCCAGCGTTACCAACTATGGTCGGCTGGCTGGCACGAGGCATTCTATTCGAGACAAGTCTGCACACGCACGTACATGTATGTAACAGTTTTAATGTCTTGCAAACCGTACGTAGGGTTTGCAGACTACCCCAACGTTATTCATGTAGCTAATTCTAAGTTTATATTTGAATAATACAGTATAGATTTGCCATAAGTTTTCTTGCATGCGAGGCTGAAAGCGTGGGTGTCACACTAGATGCATGGGAGCTGGCAAACCTGGTGTCACCCCAAGCCTGTACCCTTTGCTGGAAGAGGCTTCAGTGACCCAGACCAGGATACAGAGCTGGAGTAGGAATGGATGTTTGGAATTTATGAGGCACCGGCTACAATGGTCTCCTTGTTGCTTAATCGATTTCAAAGACTGTGAGTGCTTTCATCCTCCCAGTACTTTTTTTTTTTTTTTGCCCAGGCCATCATGCAGCTAAAATTACCTCCCTCACCCCACCAGTGGTGTCTGTGAGGTGTACAAACTGGCAGAGTCCAAGGTCACTGATGACAGTAATTGCTGGTGTGGGCGGAGCACTGGGGATTCCTGCACGCGTGTCAGTGTGTTCGTGTGTGTGTGTGGGTGTGTGTGGGAGATGGTGACTCTGCGTCTGATCTACGACGCAGGAGCTAGAGGAAGCATTCCGGCGGCGACACGAGGAAGCACTCCGGGCCGAGAGGCACAGCCACCAGATGGCACTGCGGGCACTGGAGGAGCGGGCACAGGCGGAGGTGCAGGCGGAGCGGCTGAGGCAGCAGACGCAGCAGAAGCTGCTCCTTGGTAACTGGGCCCGTGCCCATGTCATTTGGGGGATCAGATGGCGCCGAAATGTGACGGAGACGCAAAGTGTTGTCCGTGGTGTTACACGAGGCAGCAGAAATATCACCAGAGTCATCATCGCCAGGCTGGTTCATGCATCATCTGTCTGGAGTCTAGTGCTTCAAAGAGCCTTTTTCATTCAGTGTTACTTAGTATTTTATCAATTACAAATATTTTAAATTTGAGTAAATTAATTTTAATATAGCGCCTTTCACAATAGTCACCCCAAGGTGCTTTACATGGGTGAGTTGCGATACATTAGAACATCATTATAACAGAATAAGACAAAAACAGGGGAAAGGGAGACAAAGAAATTATAGAAAGAAAACTAGATGACAACGGAGGAGAGGAACCAAAAACTCTCATGTAGGGAGAAAAAATACCTCTAGGGGTCTAAGGTCCACTGGCTGCCGAACCCCCCCCTGCATTACAGTTTATTAACCCTTTTTCTCTTTATTTAAGCACAGATCCTGTTTTAACACAAAAATCTTTGAACTTCCATTTAGTCAGATTTCAATCAACACCTTAAAATGTGTTTGTACAATTCAGTGCACACCTACAATTCTCAAGGTCTTCTTTTTCTAAATATACCTGGCAGCTGTTCTATTACCGAAGCACAGATTGTGTTACTATTAAATAAAGTCATTAAAAGCTCAGGCTGATGGAAAAACAGCCCCCTGTGGTCGTTAAGGTTCTAATTTTTACAACCCAGATTTAATGTGACCTGGGCACTACATTTCCCAGTGGACTTTGCTGCATGATTTGCTTTCCATTGGATGTCATCGGGCGCTAATGGTCCGTGGTTCGCTGCTACTGCAGACAGACAAAAAGCAGAGCTGACGCAACAGCACGCAGACTGGAGCAAGCAGGTCACGCAGAGGCATATGCAACAGATGGAGGACCTGCAGGCAGAACTGCGCACGCACACAGAGCTGGTGGCCCTACAGCAGGTGAGCGGGGCTGGGTCTGCTCAGGCATAAAGTTGTAGGGTAGAGGACAGGTGCATGGGGGGACAATAGGACAGTCATAGCATCTATGCATGAATATTTTTTGGGGGGCTAGCCCCCTGTGGCACCAACACTGAGTATCAGAGTGAACATGAACACAGGTGTGGCTGCTCCAACTAGCTTTGAGTATCAGGATATGAGTGTCTGAGCATTAGAGTATGAGTATTTGAGTATTAGAGCTCTGAGTATCACAGTATGGCTCTGAGTAGCAGAGCATACCTGAACATAGGTGTAGCTGGTCCAACCTGCTCTGAGTATCAGCATATGAGTATTTGAGTATTAGAGCTCTGGGTATCAGAGTATGAGTATCAGAGTATGAGTATTTGAGTATTAGAGCTCTGAGTATCACAGTATGGCTCTGAGTAGCAGAGCATACCTGAACATAGATGTAGCTGGTCCAACCTGCTCTGAGTATCAGCATATGAGTATTTGAGTATTAGAGCTCTGGGTATCAGAGTGTACCTGAACTCAGGTGTGGCTCCTCCATCCTGCCTCAGGACTTCAAGCAGCAGAACCAGGTGCAGGCCTTCGAGAGGCAGCTTGACGAGTGTCACAGCGAGGTCCTGGGCCTAAAGCGGGAGAACAACGAGCTGAAGGAGCAGCTGACCACCCTGACACAGGAGCTCTGCCAGATTCAGGGCATGGATCAGCACCAGAGGAGGTCTGCCGATTAGCCTTGCTGGTTATGTAAAGTCATCCTTTTTTTTTCTCTCTCCCTCAGTTCCCAGCTATGGCAGCCAAAGAAAACTGCCTGTTTCAGCTCTTTTGTTCACCATGTGTGGCTCAGCAGGCTAGAGTGCTATGCCTGTAATCAGAAGGTCGTTGGTTCTAATCCAAGGGTCAGCAAAGTGATTTCGCCATTGGGCACTTGAGCAAGGCCTTTAACCCCAGCCACTCCAGGGACTGTCTAACCCTACTTTCTCAAAAAAGGAAGCTTATTCTGGATCAGTGCATCTGCTAAATAAATGTAATAGAGAATAATCCCTGAATAATATGTAATGCTGCAGCTATGTGGAACTTTACCTGTGCACTCGTCCCGTAATGGACAGGTCCCGGTATATGTCACCCACAGTCTCAAGCAGTTCATTTAATGAGATATATTAACCAACAAACAAAACACACAAAAGATGGCTGAAGCCCATTAAATGAAGGAAGCGGAATGCCCATCACGTCAACCAAGCTTCGGAACACTAGCATCAAGACCCTGATGGTAGTTGTTGCAGCTGGTTCTCCGTAACTATGGCTTGTTTTGGCACCAGTCTGCCAGTCATTTGGTAGTAAGTCCTCACAGTAAGGCACACAGAAGTAGTTTAACCAAGACTAACCCTTAGTCTGTCTCTCAGGTCCCGGGATGAGGAGATGGACTGTCTCAAAAGAGAGCACCGGAAAGCGATTCAGTCTATCATGGCGGACTTCAGCAGTGCTCAGACACGGCTACAAGCGAGAATTGTCACCTTGGAAACAGAGTACCGCACTTTTTTATATACATTCCACTAACAAAGGCATCGCTTTTCCATGACATGCCAACACCTCACGCTATAAATATTTCAGCCATCTCCCATCTTTGAGTTTTGCATAAACAAGTAGAAACATTTTCTTCTGGAGCCATGTCTACTAGGTCGTTTCATTGCGTATCGCGCGGATTTTTATAATTCCGAAATATTTGGATTCCTGTTTGTTTTCGTAAAGATTACGGGAAAAGGATGAGAAATCAAAGGGACGTGAATCCCGAACTGAAGATCTGCACGTAATTGGAAAACTACATGAAAGACTGAATGAACGAGAACAAGTAATTAAACGGCTACTTGTAAGTATCCCCCCCCCCCCCCCCAATACCATTTAGCCATTCTATTGATGTTTGTTGTGGGCTATTCAAATATGTGAAAACCCCAGTACTTATCAAATAATCACTGTTAACAAATTTGGGGCTCTGGGGCTGGCAAAATAATTTAATTGTAGTAAATGATTTTATGGAAGTTTGTCGAAGTACAAGAAAGATACTGCCTAGTGTTGAGCTACACGGGATAGCCGGCTAGGGCACCTATTGTCAATGCTAAAGAACTTCAGTCTTTATTTGAATCTTACCAAGGCATCGTTCGTCGCCTTTCAAACAGCAGCAGTGTGTAATCAGCCTTAGGGCTGGCTACAGATCACTGACCCACTTCCGGATAAGCAGGCAGGTGTTAAGGTATGGGATTTAACACTAAATTCTGCTTATGTTCTCAGGAAGAGAGACATCAGCTGCAGCAACATCTCCATGTGCCCAGTGACAATGCGGCCAAGGCCTACGAGAACAGGCCCCAACCAGGAAGCTTGACACCCACATTGAGGGTAATGAGAAACTTTAGTACTTCCCAATTCTAGTAAAGAATGAGAAAAATTCAAAGTTGTTCAAATGTACACTATGGTAACTTTATACATAAGTACAGATGCAAACCTGTTTAATTTTGTGGTTTGCAGTATTGTCATTCAAAAAACAGGCGGCCATTTAAATAATTTCCCTAGACCTCACAATTCAGAATTAATACAGATGCTCCTCTACTTACGAACTTTCAACTTACAAACTTTCAGACATACGAACGAAGAAGACTTTAAGTCCAAATTGTGTTAATTAGGCTCCCGTTTCCTGTCCACAGCATCAAATATTGTTCTGTGCGCCAATTCAACCTAGTATGACTCCTGGGCGCTACTCCCACCACGCAGTAGTGTAGCGTGCGTACTCCCAGCATCCTACTTCTTTGTACTTGCGTATCGGTAAGACATGCTCTCTTGAGATCAAAGCTTACTTCGTTTTTATCGTGAAATATTCTGTGCATCCATTATCCATTTGTTTTATGTATCATTAGTAATGTGTTTTAGGATAAGGGAACTTTCTATCATGCTTACTTACGCACGTAGCTCCGAGTACCCTTAAAATGATTGAATAACGACTTACAGTACGAACATTTCAAGTTACGAACGGCCATTAGGAACGCAACTCATTCGTAAGTAGAGGAGCGTCTGTGTTCTACTTTTAAGCTATTACATATTCAAATAAACAATATGGCCTCGATGACTTTCACATTTCTAACATTTAACCTGACGTTTTCTAGTTTAAAGTAGTATTAGTTACATTTGAAAAGTAAGATATAAGCAATTTGGCTTTCTGTTTAATGCTATGCAGTTAATGGGTAGACCATTCCTATAATGATACAAAGTTACTTTCCATTATTGTGGAAGAAGAAAAATATGGAGGAGAAGCCACCTCGAGTCACCAGCGTCCCAAACCTCACCTTATACGAGAAAGGCTTCCTGATACCGGACTCCGCGCCAGGGCTTCCCTGCCACCAGACTGTGAAATCCCCTAGTTTCGAGTATGGCCGAAATGTGTCCCGAACTGGTACGCCCACTGGCACTGCCACCCTCATCCCGGAACTCAGACAGGGGGCGAGATACAGCAGATCGCCCTCGGAGGAGGCACATCAAGCCCTCGACAGCTACACTCAGCCTCCCAGGTAAGTTAATACATCTTTAGTATGAATGTAGGATTACCAGAGCTTCTGTTACAATTCCAAATTGTTTGTACCTTCAGATTTCCTCTTTATCTCTTTTGCAATTTCAGCTGGCAGTGTAAGTTTTGCATATTAACCACCGATATCGTCATGATTAAGTTGTGGGGAATCTGATGAATGCTCCACGCTGTCTTTTAGGAACCCGTGCGAACAGAGACTGCTGGAATCTGGACCTGATGCGCAGGATCCCCAGCCACAGGAGTGGTTCACCAAATACTTCTCCTTTTGAACAGAAGTTTCTGGAAAGCATCCATTTCAAAAGCAGTAAAGTGAAACACTACACCAACGCACTTTTCCAATTTTGTGTCAAGCAACAGTGTATCTAAGCTGGATTTGTTTGTTTTTCCATTACGTACAGGAAGCTAAAGTTGGCTGTGGACAGAATGGCAACATGGCTAGCTTAGCGAAAAGGTTACTTTCTGCAGCATCACATGATCAAATAAAACGGCAATATATAAGAAATCGTAAACATCTTATGTGCAAGCAAATAGTCAAGCCCTAAGCTGTGCTATTAACCAAATAGAAACTATTATTGGGGTTTTTTTTTTTTTACAATCTTACAATTTTGCGACAGCTACCTACAGGGGTTTGAACTATCAAGGGCTAAAGACCACTAGCAAGAACCATTTTCTTGCAACTCTCTTCAAACTGACTTGAGAAAACACAACCCAAACTAAATGAGCTCCACCCAGAAATGTCGGGAGTCACATACTCTTAAAAATTCCCTTTTTAGTGCACCTGAAAGAAGACCATTTCATAGAAGGGTTTTTGATTAGCAGTGTAAAACCTCCCTTTTATACAAGTTTCCATGACAGTATTTCAGCACAGAATTCAGAGTCTTTTGAATGTAACTGGTTGAAACCAAGGTTGAAAATGTCACAGACTGGCAGACACGCAATGGTAATGGAAACACAAGCACTTTTCTGTTCATCTCTGTATAACTCAAAACTGTACAAAAACTTGGGACTGATCTTCCAGAAACTGCTTTGAATGGCTGTGACTATAGGCCCATTCAATACCCCTCAGCAATTAATGTACAAATAAATGAATATTTTCTCTAATATCCTTGCAGTTGTACAGTTTCAGTGCTGAGAAGCAGTGGCATAGTGGATATAGTTTTTTTTGTAAAAGTGAAACAGCATGGAACAGTGTTCCCCAACACAGTCCTCGGGGAACCCCGGACAGTGCAAGTTTTTGCTCGCTCCCAGCTTCCAACCAATCAGGAACACCGAATACCTGGTACAGGTGCGCTGAGAGCTGAGAGGAAGCAAAAATGTGGTCTGACCAGGGTTCTCCGAGGACTGGGTTGGGAAACACTGGCATAGAACATTTGGTATAATGTGACATTTTCTACCTACAAAATTCCACATTTTGTTTTATTAAAATGTAATTAGGTTTATTAATAATCACTCAAATCACTGAAGGATTTATAGTATAAAATGTATTTGTCAAAACACATTTACATTACAGATATCTAAACCTTGAGCTGAGGAAAAACCAAAATGTACAATTGAAGAGGACAACAGTGTCACTGAAACAGACTGCTGCATTCTAAGACATTAGTTGCAGAGTTGAATCCCAGCACCTCATTATAGAAACCAGTTAGGCGTTTCTTCAGGTCCTTCATGGGTTTTGAAAGTGTCTTCTGCTGGTATTTCATGGAAAGTAGTTTGTCCACCAGGTAATGGAGCCACAGCACATTTGTGTGTGGGTTATATTCACTCCAGCTATTGCTGTTGAAAAAAAGGAAACAGTCTCTGATATTAAACTAACCAGCAAAGTCACATTGTGTCACAAATCTAATATAATCTAAACTCACTTGTTCTCCTCTCGCATTTTGCGATAAATGTCAAACTGATAGTCGCCCGTCCCCATGAAGAGTTCCTCATCAGCAGAAATGTCACAGGAGACCGTCAGATCATCTAGAAATGAAAGTTCAAGGTTCTACCTGTGTTTGTTCCAATTCAGATTAGGTTTACAAAAAGTTTTCCAGTAATTTCCAGAAAGAGGTTGGAGCACTGACCTATTTCAAGTCTTGATAAGGAGTAGTCAATGATGTTGACAAGGACACCTTTGGTTTCAAATCTGTGTGGCACCCCATTCAGCATGAACGTCCATTCCTTTTCCTTGGTGCTCTTCACTAGGATATTACCCCAGTGCAAATCCCTTATGGAGGAAAACTTTCAGTTACCATCACACAATGCAATTACGGCTTGTCATTGATATGACATTTAACAAGTCTGATACATTCTCAACAGAAACCAAGTTAACCACTTAAATACATCCCTTTGTAAATGTGCATTATGACGGGAAAGGGGAAAAAAAAATAAAACACACGCGCACCAAGTACTAAATCCTTACCTGTGCTCAAAACACAGAGCTTGTTCAGCTACAGCAAAAGCAGCAATGACTTGGTGCAGAATGCTTTTTGCATGAGCCGGAGACGAAACCTGCCGATATTTCAGAAGTAAAAAAATATTTAGAATAATAAAATATTTAAAAATCCCCTTAAAAACCCATTTTGTTCGTAAACAAAATTTATCGCGAAAAACACAAAACAGCAAAACGTTACTTGTGGCGATAAACAAAGAATTGTAACGCTACCTTGCCGTTCATGCTCTCCAGATCGCTACCACCAAATTCAAATTCCAGGATGATAAAGATCTGATCCTCCCCAAAGAAATCTGAGAATATGGAATCAAATATTTACCCTCCAACAAAAATTCACCGGCAGCACGAATACCATTTCACAACAGGAAGGCACTCGGCAACAGCTTACCAGGACGATCATTCTCCGATACTCTCTGCTTGTGAAATTTGTCCCAGGCTTTGAGGAGTAACTCGGGGTAAGATCCACGCACGCAGTGTAAGCTGAAAACAACACCTTTAAGCATGAATTCCACCTTTTCACTATATTTATTTGGAAATTGCTGGAAATTCACAATCCATCCATCCATCCATTTTCCAAACCGCTTATCCTTACTGGGTCGCGGGGGGTCCGGAGCCTATCCCGGAAG
>JAODJX010000053.1:1113162-1139348 GCA_026776945.1 Isichthys henryi
CACACACATGTGACCCAGGCGGGGATTCGAACCCGGGTCCCAGAGGTGTGAGGCGACAGTGCTAACCACTGCACCACGAAATTCACAATCCTACAAGAATTTAAAAAATGACTTACTTTTTCAGTCCTATAAAACCTTTTGTTTGGTTCGCTTCCCGTTCATCCAGGCTACTAAGCTCTCTGAAAGAAAACATTTCAAGTTATAAAGTTCTTTACGAACAACAATCTAGCGAATTTAATACCAGGAATATTTTCGCATTCAAAAACTGCGTAAATTCATTCCCTTTATCTTCAATAGCACGAGAAAGTGAACATACTTTGAAATGATTATTTCGTGAAGCACTTCACCAAATGTCTTCTGGTCTTCTCCATTCACTTTCTGGTTACCCTCAATGGGAATTATCTGTTAAATAGATCCAAATACAGCCATGTTCAGAGCTGGTATTTCTAGTGTGTAATATTGGGGAGGACATGAGTGGAGGACCTACCTTCAACGCCACAGTTTCCATAGAGTCCCCGATGGTTGAAAACACTTCTCCAAATGTACCTTCACCGATCTTCTTGCACCGCTTTATTTTTTGTGGTGAAATGCACTCTTCAAAAGTAATCGGACCTTCTTGCTGGCACTCTTGGTAAACTTTTTCCGCATCTGTGATGTCCTAAACAAAAGTGTCAGAGGCCAAACCCTGAAAGTTTCCATTGCTGTACCATCAATACACTTGAATGCAGAGGTGGACATTTCAGGTCCAGAAAGTACAAATCCAAACCAGGATTTTGTTTCAACCAATGAGTTGCGTCCTCTGTGACTGTGGCTCTTTATGCTCAACTGGCTGGTTGAAACAAAATCCTGGTCTGGATTTTTACTTTCTGGGCCTGAAATGTCCACCTCTGCTCAAATGAAGTTTTACTAGGTAATCCCAGGATACAAAAGACAGAACATGTAAAATTGTGTGCTACTTTCCACTGAACATAAAAAAAAAATGTTTGCACCATAAAACTACTAATTTAATGACTTTCAAGCAGTTGCTAGTATAAATACAGCAGATGTAAGGCATTTTTTCCCACCATGTGGGTTATTTTCATATAACCGTACGTAAAAGGATTTTTAAAAAGCAAGTCTACTTGCCATTGCATTTTCTAATACACTTCGGAGGGAGGGGGGAAAACAATGATATCAATTGTGAGTTCTCTCCACATTCAGATTACGGAATATGAAATGCTTGTTTGCATTCGCTTCGAGACAGAAGTGGGGAGGGGAGGGCGCGACCATGAATATAAACGCTCACCAAATGGGTGCCCTCTGCACTTTTCAGCAGGCGCGACATCACGAGACTAGAGTGTGGGGAACACCCAGCAGTCAAAATATCCCTGCTCACATCCAGGAACTCAGATTCACTGGACTGGTTGTGGGAAAGGAGCCGCCTTTTGGGTGTGAGAAAGGCTGTAACAGAGTGAGAGAGAGGAGGAGGAGCTTGAACTTTCAAACATTTGACACAATAATCCTGACATCTTCGATTTAACATGTAAAAATGGAACATTCAACAAACACTGCATAAAATTACATTGAAAAAATACTTAAGATGTTTTAACAGCACAGTAAGGAAGTGACATTTCTGAAGACAGACACTGTTATAGTTTGCCTTAATCTACTATTCCGTACCCCTTTTCTTCTTATGAACTGACAGAGCTGCTTTAAGTCTGCTCCAGGTATGAGTGGTCAGGCAATCTGGACCCAGACCGGCCAAAAGCGACGATACATTCATGGACTCCGAGTGCATAGAAGTTCTAGGAAACAGATCACTGGTACCGTGCAACCAGCTGTTCATCGTATCCTGCAAAGAGATATTTTCGCAATAAATTAAATACAGAAGTTTCATCCAGCAACCAAAATTGGCATTACTGTAAATCAATTTCTTCCACTTAAAAAAAAGCATGTCCTGATTACTTGAAATACATTATATAACATAGTACACTTACAACACATTTCCCGTTAAGTCCAAATTTGGAATCAGACTGGTGATCTTGTGTCTTTGATAGGAGTGACTGTGTCAGGCTTTGCTTAGGCTTCTGATGACTTTTCTTGGTCCATCTGCTCACACTCAAGCCACTGATACAGGCTTTTCTTCCTGTCCCCTGCTTGTCCTTGGCAAGCTGTTGAACTCTCAATGTACTAACATCCCTTTTACCACCAGGGGGAGAATCAAAAAAGCTTCCCACCTTAGCAGTATCTGAAGTAAACATGGAACTCAACTGCCTGCGGAGCCATAAGTTTTGGCCCCCGCTGTTCAGCTCATGTCCCACTCCTTCCTCTCCAGAGCAATCAACCAACATCTCTGCCTCAATACCTGACACCTCAACCGTGCAATTTTCCTTCTCCTTAAAACTGCGCTTGGGTGTGGAATGAAAGCTATCTGCTTGTGAGCCTCTGCTGTCACGGTAGTGCTTTGAATGGTCGAGACATTTGAGTTTTATGGTGGGCTGCAGGGAAATGCATCTCTCTTTCAAATCAGCCTTGAGTGACACCACTGACAGAGAACCACCACTTGGCATTTGAGAATCTTCTACTGGAGGCAAAATGCCTCGGCAAGGCTCACTTCTATCTTCTTGTACCATTTCAGCAAATAGTTGCTGAATACAGGATGGGTCTATGTGGCCATTTGCTCGTTTGTGACAGTCAGAAACACTGTTTAAGTTATAGGAGGGCTTCAAATCATCTCCCCCTTCACTTTGAAGCTCACGGTTAGACAATGAATTTGTGGATTTTGATATGTATACCACAGATGGGCTCTCTCTACTTTTCAAATCATTTAACTCCAACTCCGATCTTTCATTGTGTACCTCATTAACTTCAGTCTGACATGCATTACTCATATGAGTACAGTCTTCCTTTCTGAATAATTCCACTGCACCATGTAATTTGCTTCCAGACTGATGGCAACTAAAATCCATCTCACAGTCACTGGATGTGAAGTACACTTCTCCCTCATTTGGGATGTGACTCAGATGGAAATTTGAGACATCGATTCTTTCTAAACACACATTAGGCTTCAAGGTTCTGCATGTTTCTTTCAGACTTGAGACGAGAGACTCTATATGAGTGTTAACGGACACAAAATTACACTCTTGGCTGGACTCGACAGAAAAATCGGTTTCTAATAAACGTTCCTGTGTTGTTTCACCTTTATCTTCAACTCTATTCTCCATATGAGAAAGTTTCTTGACATGCTGGGAAGTTGTGCTATTTTTCTGAGAGTTACGCAGTTCTCTAGCTACTTCACTAAGCCTTACATGCTCTGAGAACTGTAACTGTGGTGCTTTGCTTAATGCAAGGCTCCTGGTAGATTTCACATTGGACCTTAAAGCACCATCTTCATCATCATTGTTGAAGGATATTTTACTGATAGAGGGATCACAATGCCTGTAATTAAGTTTGTGTGTGAGAGAAGGGGTACTGGAGAGCAACGGCTTTTTATAACAGCTTTTGGATGTTCCATCAGCTGTCCTACCCATTGATTCATTCTTTGTGATATTTTCTGTATGGCTAAGGTTTAAGGATCCACAGTCAATTCCAGATTTTGTGCTGTCCAAAAACATGTCGTCTTTTTGTAGAGAGGCTTTCCTTGTAGCAGCACATTGACGAGGAAGGTGTGGACTGTTCACAAAGTCATTAGCTGAATCAAGGCTGCTGTTAAAGACACGGGCCTATAGGAGAAAGATTCAGAACACAGTGAATGAGCAAAAGCAACAAAAAACATTGCAAAGATGAAAGCATTCCAATCTTGCTTAAATTATCTGTGGAAGTGACAATTCTTATGTTTGGTTTTGTCTTTCATTCTTTTTTACCTTTACGCCATTATTTTTTTCAAAATTCATTCTTCTTCGATCAGTGACAAACTTTCCCAAGTCTGAAGGTAGACCTCCAACACTACTAGACCTTCAGGGGGAATGAAGACAAAGTTGAATTTTCTTTTCACGAATGTAACGACCCAGTGAGGAAGGCCATCTGATAAGTGCTAAATTTATTGAATAGCATGAAAAGGGAAAAAAAAAATCTTACTTCACACATTTTTCACTTCTCATGTTCTCACTTGTCTTTCCCTTTTTCGATCCAAATCTGGGTTTCTTACTTCTGTCTGGTTTGTCATCTTCACTTCCAGAAGTGTGTAACATCACTGGCCCCTTACTTTTTGTCTGGATTGAAATTGCCTTTGTGGACGGGTTACCTCTTCTGTTAATAGAAAACCACCCTTAATTTTTAATTAAACCACCTGATAATAAAAGGCCCATTTTAAAACTATAGATTTCAACATGTGAATGCCTATTGCAGTGGGATGTCGCACGGACTCTCATACATAGCAAACTATCATAAGTGGAATAAGAGGTGGGCGATATGGCAAAATATCACGATGATTCACGCTTTTATCGCGATTCTATTACCATGTTCGTTTTTAAGACTATTTTGCAAGTTACTGAACAGCACAACCAAACTAATTTAAAATAGCTGTCGTTTGTGTTGTGTCAGTTTTGGAAAATCCAAACAAGTTCCATATTATCAATGATAAATTCTTTTTTAGGGACCATGTCTTCCATGGGAAAAGGGAATGTGTGGCATGTTGCACATTGCATGATGGGATGCATGAAGGGTGCAAAAGAGGGAGACGAAAAAAAATCCAAGACACTAGTTATTGTTTGCTATTACTGGTGTGTCAAAACAGACTTGCTGATAAAAACAACTTTGCATGTGTGCATGAGCCATAGAACTGCCACTAGCTGATTGTTAGTATTGCGGTAAAGTGCAGAATCTCTCCATAAATGCAGATTGCGGAGACATCTTAATCATTCATGATCTAATATCGTCAAAATGTACACCCCTAAGTGCAACTCATTGCAATTAATTGTCCTACCTTTTCTGACCACCAGGGCTGCGATAAGTGTCTGGAATGAAAAAATTCTCTTCATCACTGTCGATCAGTTTCAAATTTGTCAGGGCCCTCTGCTTTGCCGTTCGTGTTGACCTTGAATATGCAGTACACTGGGTTTTCTTCCTGAGAATTAAAAGAATCCGTATCAAAAGTTTTCAAAGATGCCACAGAAAGGACAAGGGGCTACAATGGAGCCTGTTTGTAGAAAAAAGGGGACACCCAGTCAAACGTGAAATACAATCAACTGTAAAGATGAAACATCTTAAGGAAAGGTGGAAATGCATATCGGGACTTATAAAAAATTAACTCGCCTTTTCCGTTTAAGGTTTATGTTGCTCAGCTCACCGACTGACAGATCAGATGACGAAGTGCTTGAGAAAGCTTTCTTTCTGGCATCAGGAGACAGCCACGTCTCCACCTTAGTTTTGCGCTTGCCATAGGTTCTTAGAACCAAAGCATTTTTCTTCCACGTAGTCATTTGCAGTGCTGATACCCGTGGCCCGTGAAAGACTGAAATGCAATATTGAAGTTATGACCAAAATTATCCAATGTTAAGCTGTTTGAAACACGTTTAGACCATAAAAGCAGCAGGACTGACATTTCCACCTAAAATTAAATGGATACCACCTAACAGTTAAGTTAAAAAACTGATTAACCAATATGTTTTGCCAATTTCTGAAAACTTAGGACAATATTAATCCCCTTTCCAAGAGCATCAGTACGTAACACAGACACCGATGCTAACTAGCTAGTTTCGGCTACACGAACAACAAAGTACATATACGCCGGAACTCGCAAAATTTTTATTGTTCTTGCCATAAAGATTCTCTAAGCGCTAATTTACTTAACAACAGACAATGACATTTAAAGTTATAAATAGCTAACTTACCGAACAATTAGGGACAGTGAAGACGGGCGGCGATCAGTACGTTTTTTTGAGTTACGGTAAGCGCCCTATGTTCAAATACAGCGGGCGCTCTGATTGGCTCGCCATACTTCAGACGGAAGTAGGAGGTGGGACTTCCGGTAGCTGTAGAAAATGAATGTTTTCTTGCATGACATGGTGTACGCTTTATCTTACAGCAACTGTGTACAATGCTGGACTCTATATTGCTTCTTCTGCTCATTTGCGTTGTAATCACAATGCTGTGATGTATCACAAAATTGACCAAAAGTTAACAAAACGTTAAACGTGTAGCTAGAAGGCATCATGTAAGTCTTCGGGGTTGCCAACTCACAAGCATCTGGCGTGACACGCTCAGAGACAATTAGCTACATCAAACAAAACGTTGGAGCAGTTTGCAAACCCTACAGACTATTTGAAAGGTAATATTTACATGTAAATATGTATGCAGATTCGTCTTGAATTGAAAAGCACCAGCACCAGCCAGCTGCGCAAAGTTGGCAACCCTTGCGAATTCCCCTGGGCATAAAACTTTGTCCTTTCCACCATACAGTCAATAAAAAGGACATATAGCCCTTTATCCTGCTAGAAATAGATTTTTTTCCACTACCAGAAACAGCAGAATGATATTCCTTAGTAATTCCTTGCCAGAATGTATTTGCATAGTTAAAGTTTATACTTGCCAATACCGAGGGTTTCTCAGTCTCCAAATAAAGTCTCAGGTAGTTATGCATTAACAATGTGTATAACACTGATCACTTGAGGGACATTTTCTATTGAAGAGCAATCAAAAGCAGTAAGTGATGTATAATATACACTGAAATATCACACACTGGGGTTCAACATTCTTTATTCCTTCATCTCACCATGACAAACATTTAATTTTCTACTTTTCAGGTCGGCACTTAGGTCAAAGGCTAATTTTAACATAACCTGCACTATTTACCTGCCAAAGTGTTTTAGTTTGGTCCAACAATCACATCGAGAAGTGATATATCATTTTTATGAAATTGTTCATAGTATATAATGTCAAAATACAAAAAAAACAACCTATACAAATTCAAAAGATTTAGCAACCCCAAGAATGATGCATTGATTCATATCTAATACTTACACAAGTTAAATTTCAGCTTTCGTTTTTTCACATAATTCCAAACACACGAGTCAGTTTGGTTTCATAGGTGCGGGAATGTTGGCTGAAGCCTGTTCTAAAAATGCCAGTGGGCCCTGAGGAAGTTCCGTTGGTTTTTTATGTTGAACATTAATATCTTCCAGTACTTGTTGCCAGTGATGAATTTTGGCGAGATGTTTCTGAATTAATAGCTCTTTCCTCTGAAGCTCATTTCTTAGTTCTGACACATCCTAAAAGGAAATGAAATAAAAACCAGTTAATAAAATTACGAAGTTATGTTTACACGACTGGTGTTTTATCATCCAAAGTTTATGCATTTTTTTTAAATGGGAGGTAAATTAATGATGATGTTTATTGACGGGATATTCATGGAAACACAGATTCCATACATAAAAAACACAGAGTTGCTAAGGACATTCCCTTGTAACAAGAGCTGAAAAGTAAAGGTATAATGAAATTCAAGCTAAAATGATATTTCATGAGGGGGGGAAATAAACCCAAATAAACTGTTTAACGTAATTTATAAGCTCACCTCCTTTACAACCTGTTCTGGTTTTTGGACTGACAGCTGTAATCTTTTCTGCAGAAAAAAGCATTCAGTCTGTCGGGCAACATCCAAGAATTTTTGGATACACTGGTCAACTCCTGCGAATGAAAATCAGCCTTTGATTACAATTTTGAACAATGTCTCAATAAGACACTGATTTTATCATTTTAAGCACCTTTTCCTTACCGGTTCTAATTTCTTCCTGATCAGTGCCGTTAACATAGTCCTGGCTCACAAGGGACGCAAAACATGCCTGCAAGTCAGACAAGAATATTTTAACATATTCCACTTGTTATCACTGCATTTAAGGAGATAAAAATCATGCCGCGAAAAAATTGATTTTTTTTTTTTATCTAAAACAATTTTCAATGAGTAACAGAACAGAAATTTTGAATTCTGGGATTTAAAAAAATCATAAACATAATAATAAAGAAAGATAGCATATTAATCGAGAACCGACTGCGTTTCAGTTGGCTGTCGTACCAACTGGATGATCGTATTGTCTCCTCTGGAGCATCAAAAGTTTAGGCCAAGTAATAATATACAGATATACCTGCTTAGTAACTACCTCGAACGAAGCTTCCAGATCGTCCACCAAAGTACTGTTGTTCGGACCCCTGTTCCCGGTAGTAACGGGTAGTAAGCCCGGTGGCCCAGGGGCACCAGCTGCTCCAGCAGGATGAGAGACAGTCGGTTGTTGTCCAGAAAACATCCCGCTCATGGAGGACGCCATTTGCTGCGACTCCCCACCTGAGGCGTCGGGACATGCGCAGTAGGGTGTCCGTTAGTCGTCACAGTCACGTGACGACAGCTCTCCCAATCAAACCGTAAAGAACTTTTTAATGCTGGGAGTGTGTTACTCATATTCTCAGTAGTGAGTTCGGATAGCGGGTAGGGTATAACCGATGTGCTACTTTTATATCCCATTTTATTTTTTACAATCTCTTTATGGTGGGAGTCAACACAAGAAAATATTTAGTACAATACTTAAAACAATTTTGAAATGTAATAAATTGTAATGTATTGAAGTCAAACTATGTTGTCGATGCGTGTTTTTAACGAAAAAAAGCACGTTTGTGGAATTCACTAACTACTGCAGTGCATGACTTCATAATAAAATGATCCAATACTCACGCAATGCATTTAATGTTATATTTAGTTTTATTTTATATTACCTTGTTTTTTGTAATGCTGCTAAAGGACATTTCTCTCTGGTACCTTGCTTATATACGTTTAAAAATAGCCTGTGTACGATATTTCTGCACCAATAATTTTCAAGTTAAAATTAAGTTTTCTTGAATTTCAAAAGACTTGACGACAAGAACACATACTCGAATTGTCATTTGCAAGTTGCTTCAGTATCGGATCAATCTTGTTTTATTACCGCATGCAAATGATTGCCAAAGTAACCCGACCAGTGTTTCTCCTCCATTTAAAATGCAACGATTTGCACACTTCATGAAATACTTGAAAACGTTCACGCATATAAAATCACATAGATAAAACTGAGTTTCGGAGTTTTATTTTTGATTAACACAGACAATCTGAAACCGCATCAGTTGTTTGTCAAGACATTTAACTTAGTCAATACAGTATTTATATACATATTTAATAACATTATTAAGTCCTACAATCATACGTATATTTGTTATGTCAAGCTTCGCTACTCAGGCTAGCCGCGAGCTCCACCAACGTCCGCGTCGGCCTGCCAGACATGCCCTTGCGCAGGTACGGAATTTCGTCTTTGTTTGACATTACACCAGCAATGTCCAGGTGGGCCCAGTGTGGCGTCGTCACAAACTCTTTCAGGAAGGCGGCTGCTGTGCAGGCTCCCCCCGACCTGAGGGCCAGCCCAATCCCGCCCCCCCCCAGGTAGAAGAGTTCAACAGAAAGTAAAACAAGCCACCAACAATTGCTCCAGCGATGCTATTTCATTAACTATGCAAACATAGAAATCATACACAGATATACCTTCTTCGAAGAGTTTTACAAAGCAGTTGCACACATACTTACACATGTAAGCATATACTGTATATAAATCCTGTTTTATACGACTTAGTACAGATGCTCCTCGACTTACAATGAGGTTACGTTCCGAAGAACTCATCGTAAGTTGAAAATATCTTAAGTCAAATACGAATACAGTATGATAACACACTTAGGCGTTAGGTAGATATAATGGGCTTTGAAAATGTAAACAGAAATAGAATACTGTACGATATGTCGTTAAACACTGTACGAAATGTTGTTTAACCCTGTACGAGATGTTTACGATCTCTATCACTACAGAGACTGGAAGCATGGCTATCTGCAGACAGTTTCGTACGGCATACTGCTAGCTGGAAAGTTCAGAGTTTGAGGACTGCTGAATGTGCATCGCTGTCACACCATTGTAAAGTCAGAATATCGTGAGTTGAACCACCATGAAGCGAGAAGCATCTGTATTTATGAGAATCCTAACCGCTCCCTTGACTCACCGGCTGTATTTGCCAATGTTGTTGAGGTCTGCCAGCTGAGACTCAGTGACCTGCCTGGTGTAGTGCTGGAACAGAGGCATCCGCCACAGCCTGTCTCCAGTGATGATACTCGCCTAAAATAAAGTCGAGTATTGAAGCAGCAAGCCAGAGCCATAGTACTGCGTCATGGAAAACAATATGCATGCAAGTACCTTGTGTAGCAGACTCCATAACCAATCAGAATTGGTAAACACTCCAGCTACGGCAGAACCCAAGGCCACATCCATGGCCCCTGTAGATAAAGGAGATGTTTGTCCTAATTCTCAGATCAATCCTACCTTCTGTCACACCAAGTACTGGACGCCATCTGGTCTTGTACCACAACATGAGACAAAATTTACCATGAAAAGCATAGCAACTGTATACAGTACAACCACTTAGATATCTTTACCTGTTAAGGTCGCAGCGTTAACTATGGCTTTTGGGTTAAAGTTATGAGCGTAGCAAAGTGCATCTGCAAGTATCAGCCTGCCCTCTGCGTCAGTGTTGTCAACCTGTTGAAACACACATTAAGATCCACTTTTTTATAATAGCAAAAATGACTGGCAAAGCCCTTCTCAGTACTGGTTGAAGCCCGGCAACACCCTAGGAAAGATTTACCGCCGACGTCCCCCCATCCAAGGTCCTGTTCACACCTGGTATTAACATGGGTCCTGGGTGATCTGATTACATGTGGACAGCACTAATTACCGAAACGCACTGAGGAGACACTGAGATCCAATCGCTCAAACCACATTCGGAGGTGGTTCGGGACGCATACGGCATATGGCAGTGTGAACGTGAATGTGTCCCAGGCTGCACTGAAGGACCGTCTACTCAGCTGACGTCCTCGTGTGGGCAGAAGTACGTACGTGCTCATTAAACATGCAAGCGGTATTTGGTATATGATTTGTCAGAATGTCTAGAATGATTGTCTAATGACATCACTACGGAATACAGTTTAAAGATTATACGTCGAAGACAAACATTATGAAATACATTAGCTCTCAGAAAATTATTTAAAAAATAAACAAACATCTTAGGCAGTTTGTTTACCCTGATATGCGCCAATAGCTTTTGATTTCTTGTTTTCCTTTTTTTTTTTTAAAAATGTTCGGCAGGTTCTGCGCATGGAAGTGATTTACATGCTTATTGAAATAAGTTGCGGGAAAGTGAGATCCGATTAAAAGCGGTCAGTTCGAGACGCATGCGGAGACGCACGTTAATGCCAGGTGTGAACGGACGCATTTAGCGCTGCCTGCTTGTGATGGAGCATCTTCTCAGAAGACAGTGCCCAAGGCAGTTGCCTATGTCGCCTAATGGACTCAACCCATTCTGTAAGAATTATATTTGGGTTATAAAAATATGTTGTCCGCATTCCCTAGAAACATAGCAGGATAATTTGTGCATGCTATACGCATTACAATAGCTACGAAGATAAGCGCACCTGTATCGTCTTCCCGTTCTTCGCCCTGATCACATCACCAGGCTTGGCTGCCTTTCCACTTGGCATGTTTTCGCACAGAGGAGCCAGACCTGAGACGATAAGGCAACGGCTGCGATCGAACGCTAAAAAGAAGCATCTCTTCCAGCGAGACTCCAGTGAAGTGAAGGTGATGCTTGTTAAACGAGGATCTATGTTTTATATCATCACTGCCAAGGGATGGGAGTTCAAGTACAGTACTTACAGAAAATACAATATTTGTATTCATGGTTCAAGGAGGGCAGGTGACCCTTGGAACAACTGGCCGAAGTTCAAGAGGGTAAAGTATTACGCAGAATGAGCGGTACTCGCCAACAAAGTACTCACTGTAGTATAAAGTAAATCAATTCCAACTAATGTACATGCTTGTGATAAGCAGACTCTGATGATATATTTGAAATAGTATTCGGTAGAACTTTACTTGAGAGGACACAGGTAACCTAGTAACTCAGTTGCTACTCAAGTACAAATCATGAACAGATACAGTAACTGCATGAAACACATGAACCATTATGACTGATTAACGATTAACGAACATGGGATCAGTATGTAACTAACACTTAGTTTCTGGTTAATTAATACATTAAGTAAGACTTTACTGCTACATTAAAGTGTTACCTAGTGTTTTAAGCATGTTTCCCAACATGTAGTGTTTGTTTTTAGTGCTTGAGGAATTGAGGAACTCACCAACGATGTTGACGGGAAGCTTCAAGGCAGCGGTGGTTACAATGGATGAACACACGGTGGCAGCACCACCCATGTCCGCTCTCATGGCGTCCATGTTTGTGGAAGGCTTCAGGGAGATTCCGCCGCTGTGGGTGAGCATCAAACACCATCACCCATTGTCCCACATACCCACCTGAAAACTCGTGGTGATCGAGCTTTGGGATTTCTGTCCTCGACTTTGCGGAATGCAGTGCCACTGTATTTGAGAAGCGCGGACATTGTGGAGTCTCTTAAAAAGTGACTTAAGACGTTTCTGCTCATAAAAGCTTCTAATGGATTGTAGTTGCACTTAAGTTGCAGTTATTCCTTCTATTATACTGCCTAATTTTCCATCTAGACGGCTATATTCTGATTTGAGGAGTAACTAGAGCCATTGTACTCAGACAGGTGCTGATTGTGTCTATGTTCCTGCCTATTGTCTCCTTTATTGTTCGTCTGTTTTAACATCTGATTTGCTGTAAAAGCACTTGTCTGTGAAAGGTGTAAAAAATGTCCATTTTACCTGCTTGCATACCAAAGGAAAACTGCTAAGGAGCACGTTACCTATCAAAAGTTATTCCCTTCCCCACTAAAACGAGGGGAGGCTGGCTGGTGTCCGGGCTTCCGTTGTAGTGAAGTTCCAGAAAGAGTGGAGGTTCATCCGAGCCTCTCGACACGCTTAAGAAAGCTCCCATCTGCTGCTCCTCAATCCAAGACTGAGGTCTATGGAAAAACCAGCATTATCAGTATTATTAAGGTCATAACTTCATCACCAAACACTTCACATTAAAAATTACAAAACTAAATAGCAGTGGCATTAAAGGATGAGTGGAAGTGTACTTTATTCATCATAATTAAATACACTCCTCAGTTAATGCCGTTTATAAATACCTGTTTACGTTTTAAACAATACTGATTACTTTTCTCTACAGACACAAGACAAGATTTGAAACCTGCAAAATTACTTTGTCCAGGAAAAACAAACAACAGATGACATCAATAAGTCTACCTCTTATAAATGGTGACCTTGTCCGACAGAGATGCAAGCTTCTGCTCTATAGTGTCAGCGAAGAGCTTTGGGGTCATGTGGTTGGCTGGGGCTTCCATCAGCCTTCTTGCCAGATTCTGTCCTTCTCCATATAAAACTCCTCTTTCCCAAGCGGCACTGTTAGAGCTAGACAGAATATACACTTTATCAGATGTACGAGGCAAAACATTTTAATCAAAAATAAAAGTTAGCAAACGCTTCCTGCTTCAATGCAACGCATTTCAAATACAACAGAACCTTGCAACTTGAGTGCCTCTTAACTCGGACATGGGATGGGTCTGTCGCATTTTTTTTTATATGCGAACTGCGACCAAAATCTTGGAACTCGACAGTTCCTGCTAAAACTTGTATGGGTCGAGGCGCGTTAAGAGCTACCAATTCGGACCTGGAAAGGGTCGGTCGGGAAGAATCTAGCCGCAAAACTCGGAACACGATAAAACAAAACAGATCTGGTAACACTTGTAGGGATGGAGCTCACCTCAGTACAGGTAACGTGCTCAGAAATTGTCATTGATTTCATCTTTATTGCTCATTTTTTCATGTGTACATTAGTTTTATATTGATTCTGATGCTTTTTATCATTAGTTAGGTAGGTAGATAAGTTTCAATAGACGATCATTTTTGGGTCTGGAACGGATTAAATTCATTTACTTTTTTTTATGGGGAAATTCGACTTGGATCTTGACCAAAACATAAACTCAAACAGCCTTCTGGAATGAAGTTTGTTCCAAAGTCCAGCTGAATTACTAATAATACTGTTAGTTTTCCAAAAAAAAAATTATTAAAAATTGTTTGCATAAAGGTGTTTAATACAAACAAACATGTTTTTAAATGCATTAATCCTTTAAATCTGTTTCCCAATCCGGTCCTCGGGGACCCACATTTTGTTTGTCCCTGATTTTGCTCCCTCCCAGTTCCCTACCAGACAGTCCACATTTATGCTCCCTACCAGGGTCTGAGAATGGGAAACACCTGGCAATAGGATACAGAATGAAAAAGGCTACTGTAGCTTTTAATCATGTGATGGTAAATCTCAGATTTGAACCTCAGAACCCAAGTTTTCATTCACATACGGTCCAACCTCGGCAGCAGGTACTGGCAGTGTATCATAGCAGTATTTCCCGATCCGGTCCTCAGGCATCCCCAGGCCATGTTTTTGCTCCCACCCAGTTCCTGAGCTATAATGTGGACCATCTGTGGTTCCCTAAGCACCGGATTGGGAAACACTCGTTTAAATCATGTGAACTTACTTGCCATGTAGCTGAGTTTTGACCACAAACTTTTTCTTCCGCTTAAACTCGTCGTATTCGAAGAGGCCGAGTACAGCCCCCTCCGCAGCCGCCTGACCATCTCTGCAGGGGTCCACCTCCACCAGTGGGACTTCCAGGTCCTGCAGAACCCTGCAGCCAGCTGACACAACCAGGAAAAACCCTCAATCATCTGCAGCTTCTATGTCACCCCCTGGCTGGATCTGTTCCCATGCTTTTTGAAGCCAGGTTAACTTATGAAAGTTATGAAAGATAACTTGTGAGCAAGCATACCTCCTGACTGATATTTAAATGATCATACAAGTCAATCCTAAAATTCCACATCCAGAACCTGTCCCAGGCACTAATAGCACAAGGTTGGGGGCGCCATGACGGACCGCCAGTATTCTACTGGGCCCCCCATATTGTACAAGCTCCGGTAAATGCAAAGATCAACTTGGCGACACCGATTCACCAGACAATGTCCATATACTGCAGGAGATCAAAGCATCCAGAGGAAACCACCCTGGAACCATGGAGGTGTGACAAAACAGGGCTACCCACTAAGCTGCAATGACCCCCTACAGCAGGGGTCTCCAACTCCGGTCCTGGAGGGCTACCGTCCAGTAGGTTTTCTATCCCAGGTAAATACCAGGAACAGGTGTGGCTCATCAGAAGCCAAGGGGGACAGAAAACCTACTGTATAGTAGCTCTCCAGGACAGGAAATTGGAGACCCCTGCCCTACAGACAGACAAGTCAAGTGAACTTTACTGTCATATTACCTACACATGGCAGTATAATGATATGAGATCCCATTCCACAACCACAGTGCAAAGGGCTACACATATATACAAACACGTACTGTACATGCAACTTTAAGTACGGTGCAATTTCACAGTAGGCAATAGTACCTGAAACAGCAGCTCGAATATTCTCTTTGGAGATGTCCCAGTTCTCCTTATCGCATATTCCTGGAGCATTTTTACCGAGCCCTACAACCACCACACTGGGGAATTCCTAAAACAACGGCAGAGTAAATATATGTAGCATTCAAATATTTTATTTTCAAAGTTTATCTCGGTTGAATTCTAACATGAACATTTCTGAAGAGAAACGCTGTAATACTGTATTTTCAGTTTAAAAAATAATGTAGACAAGAACACAACACAGATGTTAAGTGAAATGCATTGATTTTAAACGATTATCAGCAAACCAAACCTCATGAATTCCATAAAATACTCGGCTTTTTCCTTTTTTGAGAGGTGGTCCAGATCTAAAAAAAAAAAAAAAAAATCTGGTAAGACCATTCAACACATCTAGATAAATTATTCAAAGGTAATCATGAGGATGGTAATTAACTCACGTCGATAGCAGCTCTCTCAGCCTTCCAGAGAGCGATCTGTCAAAGCCCTCTGCAGCCTCCGTGAACCGCGGATTTTCATCTTCTTTTTCTTTTTCATACACGCCAAGGACCAAGCCCTGTGAAAATAATTCTGTGTTATTCAAGTACTACTTACTTTATGCTTTCTATCCATCCATTTTCTGTACCAGCAAGACACTGAAATCATTTTGATTTTACATTTTAAGACTTACTTCAGATTCTAAATATACACAAAAAGCAAACCGATCAGCTAGATAACGTGGCCATCGAAACTCACTACCTGACATAGGTAGGTAACTACACTAAAATACCGAACTCGACTTCTTAACTATATGATCTTGCTACAAAAAATATCTGGATAATTAAACTTACTTTTTTCTCTGCCTGTGTGTTTCGCGATATGGAGAAACGTCTGCAGTTGTGCCTGAATACCGCAGTTAATATTTTTTTCCTAAAGGAAATCATTATCATATCTATAATATTTTAACACGAAAAGGAATTAAATTTTTTAGATCGATAGACACGTAACCACGTGCCCTATGCTAAGAGATCGCACCGTTCTCTTGCGTCATCAGAAAGCGACACACGTTGTTAGGGGTCCTTGCAAAATTACTACCATAGTATTATAGGTACACGTATTTTACCTTGTTCAAAATGCAAACTAACCTCACTTAATGTGAGCTGCATGCGGTTTTATTTTTATTCAATGATTTTTTTAAATAAAAGAAGTGGAATTAGTTTGAATGAACAGTGCACTATATACTTTAGTATATATAATAATAAATGTGACAGCAAATGGCAGGCTTACATTCTTAAGCAGACTTTTATGTGCTGTAAACCTGTTTCATGAGCCTTTAATGCCTGTTTTACTACAAAGTAACGGCTGTTGTAAGATTGGGATATTGGAACTTTTCATTTTTAATGTACAATTTTTATCATATTACATTATTTTACAGGCCTTAACATAGAATATTTACTTTTATGCAAAAGTCCATTTCTGAAGAAGTAATTGTGATATTGTAAAACCATGGTGAAACAATGCACGACTAAAGCATACACTACAGGCCAGAAGTCTGGGCCCACCCTCCGATACGCGGCTTTCTCAAACTTTTTTTACAAGAACGTATTAGTGCTATGCCTCTGTACGAGTTTCATCAACATAACCACCCCCTTTCCTTTATCACAGCAGCTCAGATTCACAGCATCCTTTCCAGCAATTTTTTGGAAATAACTTGTGTCCAAACCCTCCAAGCACCTTCTCAAGCATGCAAACTGTGTCTAAGATAAGATGAGATGGGATGGGATGGGATGGGAGCCTTTATTAGCCCCACGGGTGGGAAATTTGTGTTATACAGCAGCAAAGTGGACAGTGCAGCAGAAATAAGCAGAAAAAAAAAAATGAGCGTGTGTCTCATTTGCTAAATGTTCACTTTAAACTTCCCACTCATCCCATGGATGGACTTTCATCCATCCACAAGACCCCAGTGTTTGTCTTGTTCAGCCTATAACAGTCTCTTTTCTTGCTAAGACTGCAAAGTAAAGGTTTTCTGGCAGCAAGTCGTCCATGCAGTATGGCTGCTCAGTCGTTGCTTGACTGTTTTAAGATACTGGTTTCCCTCTGTTCAAATTAAACACAGACCTCTGAGGTCATCTTCCAATGTCTTTTGCACATCACAAGTGTTGATCTTCAACCTTTGATGCCACTTTCCTTGCCCCAGACCATTTCTGGTCACTGTTGCTTCCTGTCACCCTTTTTCTGTGTACACAGTAGGTCACTCCATGCTTAGAAACATTTAACTTTCTGGTTATTTGGCGATGAGAGAACCCTTCTTCACTCAAAACTTTGATTTGAGCCCTTTATTCAACTGTTAGTTGTGTCTTTCTATCTAGTAAACATAAAAAAGCAAATATTTATCAAAAATTCTGACTTATCAGTTGTGATACAGAACAACAGAAGATTGAAACGAGGAGCAGACAGTGCGTTAAACCTCTCACAAAATGATGTGGGAAAAGATAGACAAGTGGCCGTCGTTTAGTTTATTAAGACACAATAAAGAGAAGCCAAGAGTTCGGACATTAGTAAGTAGAATTCCAACACAAAGTGAATGTCAGTGCATTAAAGACAGACCTGATATGTCTTCATAAAAACCAATACGTTCAGCCTTTGTTGCGAAATAATTTGTTACTACAAGCTATACAATAATGAATACCAATCAGTTACTTTTGTTTTAAGTATTTCTGATATTTTCTTGTCATGAAAGTTTAACAAAGCAGTGTATCTTTATATATTTTTTTTATATCTAAAGGCGGGGGACTTCTAGCCTGTAATGTATACACAGAAACATATCTAACAAAATCAGAATACTGTTGATTCCCATAGGCTTGTGCTAGCCTTTCCTAGTCCAGTCTTATTATCTGTACTTGTATCCAATCTCAGTATAAGAAGTCTTCAGCTGTGACGCTTGGTTCATCCGGCTTCTTAGGTTGTATTTTTGGAAAATGGATTTTACTCATGGCTACAACAATAAAATTTGTCCCATGAGTTGCAGCGCTGGCCACACACAGCCAGAATGAGAAGTCGTATTCTTCCTCCAGAACAACGAATCGAAAGATGTCCTCCCTGAAGTTCGCCACTCTCTCTGTGAGACAGTGCTGCTTTACAGCTGCGATAAAGCAGACGATGCCAAACATTGCAAAGGCCCCTGGAAAGAGCAGAAACAGCTATAAATCCATTCTGTGATTAGCCATTTCAAGGGGTTAATACACAACCAATTCTCTGCTGTATTGCATGAGGGCGTTTCTGCAATGGTTTGATGTTTTGACATAAGATTTGAGCCGGGAAAGCAAACATTTATTTTGGTCCACATACCTGCAATAAAATTCCACAAGTATAGTCCTGGAGGCCCTTTAATAGATTGATATGGGATTTTCCGTGCATTATAAATGCAGAATGCTAAACTTACAAATGAAAAACCAATGGCAACAAAAAGGAATAAGATGATAATCACGTGAAGGCCACCATTCAACTTCTTCACAAGCCTCGGGAATACTGGAAAAAAAACACGCAATGTCACACGTACTTTAGTGTAATGGTCATCGATACGGTCAACATGGTGCTAGATTTGTGACTGTATTATTATGCAAATAATAGCAAGTATTATTATATGTTATAGACGTTGTAATGATCCCCAAATTTCCATTTCAAGAATAATTATTCTTTAGAATGTCTTTTCAATTAGCAGTCACCAACAATTGAAACTGTCAATCTATATAACAATAGCAAATTAAAATGACTGGATAATGTACACATTGCACAAAATGACAACAGATAACTTACTGTAGATTTTGGACCGTCTGCTTCCCAGACCACATTTCCATATTTTGCCCCCTTGGAACAGCCCAAAATATATGTCACCGATAAACTTCTCCAGCTCAGGATCTGACGCATTGACCAGATCAGCACCGGTTTGGCATAGGATTTTCCCAATTACCCACTTCTCAGTCGAAAGCGCCACAACAGTCAGAACAACAGAGGCAATGTTGAGCAGAGAGGCAAAGGAGAACGTGATCTTCTTCCAGATCCCAGGCATTTCATTGTTTATGAAAACCTGACCACATGTTGCTTGGGTGTAATATGATGCAATGTGCTGCCAGTGTTTGGCATCCCTGCACCATTGTCCTAAAGATCCTGTTTTCAAAGTTTTCTTAAGATCATTGCAGGCTAAATTAGCAAGGATAAAAATATTTTTATAAAGCAGCTAAAACTGTGTATATGCCATTGTGAGACCTAGAGATGGAGTCGATCAGTAGAGGGATCTTGTGGCAGGGGGAAATTCTAACCCCTGTATTCCATCCAATAGTCTAAGAGCTCCTCCTCCCATTTTTAATTAGCTGGGCTAAATGCGCTGGGGACTGACATTGAGAATAACACTAAAACTATCTCATTCAATTCCCTGAATTTACAGATATGTTTTACAGAGTCGCCAGTTATGCGGATGACCTGAGACACATGTTGCAGCATGACATTCATGCTTTGCAAAGGTCATTTACCACCGTAGAGAGCAATTCTTCCGCACCACAAAGCACAAGGCTGCGGAGAGCCCGCACAGATCGTAAGATCTGGATTAATGACGCACAGAGCAAATTGCGTCTGGGGACAGGCAATAAACTGCTGCTGCAGAATCGCATCGGAAATCAGCTCACAAAAAATATTAAGAATATCTTTAAAAAAAACAAAAAACTTAATATATGTTAATTTTAGTTTCAGAAAACAAAATATCTCATATCATTTAAAGGAAGGTACTTTGAGTTATATGGACGAAGAATTTTATACAAAAAGCCTCTTACAATAGAATGCATTTTACGTATTATATTTTGCTATTACAGTTCATATATTTACTTGTATGTTCATATTATTTTGTTCAAAATATTATTCTCCGTTGATCTTCATTCATAATTACCTTTCTGTGGCGTGACATTTTACCACATTTTAACAATTAATTTGAGATGATATGCGTATAAAACAACATGTATTGATAAGCAGACAAGACAACTAAGAAAAGTACGGTTCTTAAATAAACCGATACTCAACAAACTACAAATATGAATGCCCCAAGTTCGCAGGAAGACGTTATGCACACGCGGGTCCAGCACGCATGCGTGCGCCGGAGCTACTGGCAGGTCCTCCTGGTGGGCGAGTGCGCGGGTCCAGCACGCATGCGTGAGCCGGAACAGCGGCCAGGTCCTGTTGGTGGGTGAGACGGGTGCTGCGCATTTAATCGTGTTGTCTGTGAATGAAGAGGGTCTAAGTGGGAATGGCAGCTGCTGAAGCCCATCGAGTCATCGTCTACGGAGGAAGAGGGGCTCTGGGCTCTGCGTGCGTTCAGTATTTTAAATCTAAAAGCTGGGTGAGTCACAGCAGAATGAAAAAATCCTTTCGCTTGTCATTATTTTACTTATGTTGCAATTTTTCATTTTTATGTAGTGATTTTACTTCCTATATTTCATGTAATATATTGCATCAAATCAAACAATACTGCTGAAGTGCCTGATTAGTTGTACTTTAGAATCGGCAGAAATCTAATGCACTTGGTGACAGACCCGTTTAGTGTGTAAGTTGCACAGTGTGCATGGTGTGTTAATTTGCATCAATCTCCTATTTTTTAAGTGGGTAGCCTGCGTGGATGTGGCCGCTAACGAAGAGGCAAACGCCAACGTGCTTGTCAAGCTGACGGACTCTTTCCCTGAGCAAGCTGATCAGGTTGGGCAGCCTTTTCACGTGTCCAAGCTTGATAGTTAACTGTCTTTCATTTTGACATAAAATCCAAATCAGCGACCGACGATCGTAAAATAATATTTGATTTCTTACCGTCGATCTGCCTTACAATTTTTAAAAGGAGCGTGTGCGCTAATAACTAAAACATAAGGAATTGTTTTGCTTAATATCTCCATGTGCGTCATATCACGTTATATTCCCCTGCAACAGGTGACAGCCGATGTGTCTCAGTTGCTAGGAGGGAATAAGGTGGACGCCATTCTCTGCGTGGCAGGAGGGTGGGCAGGAGGGAGTGCTAAGGCCAAAGGTACGGTGCATTGCTCAGGAGAACTGGAACATCTAACCAGTGCTTGTAACCGTAGACAAGGCCTGATGCTGTAGATCCACAGCAGAGCTGAGAATGTAAAATGCAAATCTGTTTTATTATTGACTTTCGGTGGCCAGATCTTCAAGCTGATGTGGCCCATCACTTATTCTGTTTCCTGTCCTGTTCTCTCAAGCGCTGTACAAAAACAGCGACCTGATGTGGAAGCAGAGTGTCTGGACATCAACCATCTCCAGTCATTTGGCCACCAAACACCTGAAGGAAGGTGGCCTTTTAACCTTGTCAGGCGCTAGGGCCTGTCTCGAGGGAACTCCTGGTAAGATAAATGTATTAATATTTACTGGTAATAAAACTCAATTACACGTGTGCGTTTACGGTTACAAGTGAGGCAGGATTTTTTTAAACCTAGGCCATTTGTTTTGTGAGGTTGAAGGTTACTGACATCCTCACTGACTGAACAGGCTGAACAAATGAGCTTGTGCAAACAGTGACAGGGAAGGAAGGACCTTGACGTTTTCCAGGAAATTTAGGGTGAATCTAAATTACTTGCATTCAGTATCTGCATCTCAATTTTATACCAGCAATTGTCATAAATGTGAAATTCATCCTTCCATATTCCTTACTCACTTTTTTATTGAAGGGTTGTGAAGTGTAATGTGATTATTCATTATCTTAACATAAATAAATAGCTATGTTTGCATGCAAAACTGTGGAATGAGTATTTTATTAAACAGAGCTCACTGTTTACAAAACATTTGAGATTCATAGGTGGATTAAAATATATAAAGTGTGGTGCTTATTCCACTCCAAAATCCTCCTCTTACACACAGTTTTTAGCTTGTTTTCCTTCATATGGTAACAATTGAATTTATCATTTGACAATTCCACAGGTAAAACTTTTACAACTGTTTTGTAACACTGCATATGTTTCTTTAAAAGCTCATCATAGTGTGTATCACTTTTTGTCCTAATTTTCATGAAAGTATATAAATCTATATCAAGTATAGGTTACAAATATACATGAATTCCATATCTGCATCCTCATATTAAAAACTGAAGCGTGGAATGTTTTATAACTTTTTATAGAGATGAGCGCCTCGCCCCGCAATCTCATTGGCCAGTTGGATTAGGGTAGTTCTTTCTTTGCATTGTTAGGTAATTAAAAATATGTTACCCAGAGGGTAAACTGTAACTGAAACTGAGCATGCTGGTAATTGATTCCAGGTTGCCGTGCCTGTGGGAGGCGGAGCTTAAGCACTCGGTGTTGTCACAGCTGTTTCCCTCCTGTTGAAAATCAGAAACAGTGCTACACATCTGCTGTATGCTTGTATATATGCACTTTAGCTTTTTTGTGTTATAGTTGAGATGTAAATCATTTTAAGACATTCAGGGTATCTACCTTCACCGTTCACAATAGCGACGTTGCTGAGCTCTGATTATTAGTTAATGTCCTGCCTGACCAGGTTCTGCCCGGTGATAAGCGATCCTTTTGCAAAGCTTTGGCTTAGGGGGTTGAACTCCGTGTTTGTTTGGTTGCCTCTTGTGGTCCGCTTCTCAGCTCTTGTGCTCCCCCTGCAGGCATGGTTGGCTATGGCATGGCCAAAGCTGCAGTTCACCAGCTCTGCCTCAGTCTGGCCGGGGAAAGCAGCGGACTGCCTGCCGGTTCTGCCGCGGTGGCCATCCTGCCGTGAGTACTGGGAAGTCGTGGGCACGTCACCGCCGGCTCCCTTTGCTGGTCAACTGTTATTTTTTGATTTATATGTGGCCTCAAGTATTATAGTCGGCTTTAAAAAAATCCAAACGTCTTTGTGGTCAGTGTGTTTTTTTTTTTTTTTTTTTTTTATGGGTTTTTTATGGACATTTTTATACATCTACTGTCACTTCAAAGCACTTGCTATAATTTCATAATAATTTCTGAAAATTTGAAGATCGCGTTTCAAACACATTCTTTAGTCCTCTTCGCTCTTGGCTCTCACATGTGCCTAGCACATCTGTTTAACATTTTAGGAGCGATTTAGCGAGATTTAGCCAGAAAAGGGCTGAAGTGAAATGAATGGGAAATGTTATCGTCCTCAGATTCTGAATTATTAACCTTTGCCTCTTGGACATTATTGTGAAACAAAACTGAGTGCATATAAATTTAGATTCCCATATAAAGGGATATTTTTTTTATATATTTTCCCTGTTTATTAATAAATCAAGACAAACGTATTCTCTAGATGTAAATTACTCTTAACCTTCTTGTGCTCATGGGAGTTTGACTTGCACAAAAATGTTTTGAGGGCATAAAGAAAAATGATTGGTTCAGAGATAACCAATCAGATTGTAGAGGATGTGAGTCCAAGCAACTAGAGGAGGCGGAACCAACCAATCAGATGTCTTGGTCCCGCCTCTTATAGTTGCTTGGACCCTCCTCCTCTACAATCTGACTATCTCTCTGAACCAATCATTTTTCGCGCTGCCCTCAGAACATTTTTGCGTAAGTAAATATCCCACAAGTCCTTATTACTGTCATGATTGGCTTTGTGTGCGTATGTGTTTTTAGTTTGGAATAGTACAACGCACTTGATGATTAATGTTTTTGCTTGTGAATAGCGCTCAAGACGCAGATGAACACGCTACACAAATATTCATTTTAAACTTCACAGGCCGAAGCGTGATTATTTATTAACTGGTATCGTTTAATCAGAAATGGTTTTATTGAACTCAACGGCATGAAACACCTCAGGGCGTGTCGTTCCTTCTGGTAACTGCTGTATGTGCCTTTGACAGCGTTACCTTGGATACGCCGATGAACAGAAAATCGATGCCCGATGCAGATTTCAGCTCATGGACGCCGCTGGACTTTGTGGCTGAGTGAGTGAGGGCCTGGCACATACCGAGAAGATAAGATGTGACCTGATTTGGTCCCATGCACTTTGGACTTTTGAGTGGCAACAGTGGGTTGTGAGGTGGGGTTTAGAATGTGGGTACATTGTTGTAGGTATTCTCTTGGGGGGGGAGGGGCTTCATTTTAATTTTAGAGAAGTATCTGCATAAACCTATTCTTAAATAATCCAGAGCCGATACTGTCTCATTGTCTAATTTGTGGACAATGTTTTTAATGCGTAATGGCTGAAGACTGAGGCAGCAGTTTTAGGCTTTATTCAGTTGTGAATTCATTTCTTTTTCTCCTTAATAAAAAAATTATCACTACTACTCAAGATGAGTAGATATAAGCCAATACTGGGGTTCCGTAGTTGTTCTAGATAGATACATGCATAGCTCATCTTCATAATGTGCGGGAAAGACATGTACCATCAGTGGTCAGTGCTCGTTCACTGCCTGGCTGAAACAGAGGATTATTTGGCGATTTAATTAGGTTTTTAATGCTTCTGCGGGGATGTTGGGAGAATTAGCTGTGGAGGATTAATTATGGGGGAAGAACGGCACCGGGGAGGCAGCTGGTGCTGTGGACATGCCTGTCGGGATCAGGCTCGTCTCATCTCTTCCAGAATGTTTTTCAACTGGACCGTGGGGGTGGACCGTCCCGGCTCCGGGAGCCTGGTGCAGCTGGCGACAGCCGGCGGGAAGACCGAGGCCACCCTGGTGCAGAAGTGAAGACGGGAGAGAGTCACAGAGCGGAGGGGAGCACCATGCTTTTGCAGCTTCGGCCTGGTTGGGAGCCCCTTCTCTGCATCTCCTCGTAGCACAAATGTAGTCGGCTTGTTTACTTTTTCCTTGTTTCTTGATGTTGCACAAAAAAACAGAAAAAAAATAAATAAATCCTGTCCAGTGTTACAGTGGGTACTTTCCTACGGAGTGGCCTTAACACCTCTGAACCTGGTATGTGGTGCATGTCTGTTGTACGTTCTTCTATAGGTGTCAGCTGTCATGTGTCATTAGAGCGTGTTGTTTTTAAAGTCCCGGTGCCTCTTATTCCCTCCGGGGAAGCTGTCTGTGTCCATTTCGCTTCATGCCGAACGGTTTTACAACTTTGCCAATAAAAGAAAAAGCAAAGAAATTGTCTGATTAAGGCTGATAATGGTTTCTCATCTGTAGTCTGAGTGAAGGTTTATTTGAAATGTGACCGTAGGTCAGTGGCCTTTGCACAACTTGTATGCCTTCGGGAAAAAAATCGGTATACTCAAATTCAGATATAAACTGTTGCGGTGTAGCCACATTTATCACAAGGGGGCACACTTGAGTAAAGCACAAATTCCATCTTACTGCCTTTGTTAGAAAAAATATGGATGGTAAAAAAAAAAAAATGGATGTTGCTGACAGATTCAGTTATCATGATTTTGTGATTTACACAACGCCATAAACCACTAAAGTCTTCATTTGCAAAAGCTCTAGTGCAATACCTCTCCCCTTCAGAACAGTGTTAACATCTTGTGGTATCTCTAAAAGCCAAAATGATCATATGATGTATTTTAACATGCCTCTCTTCACTGTGTAGTGCAACCAGGGCATTTCCTCAAACTATGGAAATGATATAAAAAATGTAGTGGGTCGCATTCATTTCTTAAATTAAGGGCGTGGCTGTTTCCCGTGGACTTACTTGATAAATGTGCCAGTTTCTTTAAAAGGTGTGTTTCACCCTTTGTAGAATAGTCCATCCATCCATTTTCCAAGCCGCTTATCCTTACGGGGTCGCGGGGGTTCCGGTGCCTATCCCGGAAGCAATGGGCACGAGGCAGGGAACAACCCAGGATGGGGGGCCAGCCCATCGCAGGGCAC
>JAODJX010000053.1:1177145-1201906 GCA_026776945.1 Isichthys henryi
ATGGAGATCACGCACCATTCCTGTGTGCATGGAGATCACCCACCATTCCTGTGTTTATGGAGATCACGCACCATTCCTGTGTTCATGGAAATCACACAGCATTCCTGTGTTTATGGAGATCACGCACCATTCTTGTGTGCATGAAGGATCCCACTTCTTTCCTCCTGGTTGGCGACTTTCAACCACTGCTACTGTGCGAACATTTGCGTGCACCCTGCAGCGAAGCAGTTCTCTCTCTCTCGTACTTCACCCAATGCTGGCTAGGATGGTCTCTGGATCACCGAGACCCTTAACATGTGCTTGAAAATTGATGTAATGTATTCCGAATCCCAATACTGGTATTGCCATATTCAGCCAATACCCTAATCAAGTAAACCTACTGATACCTAACGAACTGCTGGTCACACAGCAGTAGCAAAACAGCCTTTAAAAATTAAAATGATAAAATCTTTTGCTAAGTGTGCATAATGACGTATTCACTGCCGAATATAGTAGAAAATCCCTTGATCGTTACATGTTGTACATTCATCTAATTCTCTACACGTTGTTTTTCAAGCAAAATACAGAGCAGGAAAGGGTGTCGTATAAAGGCTGTCAGCGTTTTTCTTATAGTTTTCCATGCCTCCATAGTAGTGAGTCAGATTTTTCCCTCTCTTGTTGTTATCAGGTTTTTTCGAGGTAATATAGAGATCGGCATACCTGCAGAAACATTATGCAACACAGATAAACCATATGGATCAGAATCCTATCTACTCACCCTGGAATTTCAAGTGATGTGTTTATTATGCTCAGGGTATTGCACCATTGCCTCCTGAAGTGCAAAATGCTTGAAAATGATATGCATCATTATGCAATATGTGTGTCTTTAAACATCTGTGGTATTTGTACTATAAAGCTGTCATTCACTCAATGATTGGTCTTAGTTACATTGCTGCACCCTATACATTTCTGGGCCCTATGCAGAATGGGTACATATTTTTGTCCTGTTCTGCATAATGTAATGGATCACACACAAAGTTGTTAGGTGCGACTTGTCGTTAAATACGTCCAATATGAAGTTTCATTAGGACACTATCCTTCTGTCCCTAATTTTCCCCAATACTTAGTTTCAGGTTCATAATGTGCATCATAAATCATGAATCGCTCATATTGCACCTATTGGAAACCCCCAGGTAATTAGCTGGCGTGCATAAAGCGTCAGCCATATAAAGAGATCACAGTTACGTCCAGTAATCAAGGAGAACCAGTAAACAGCGTTATTGCATTTCTTTTCTGAGTTAAATCACGCTTCTAAAATTTGCGTGGATTAGGCAAGACCACCTCATAGCATTTATTTCACCATATCTGCGTGTTTGTGTACTCAAAATATTCTCCCGCTTAGTGACTATTGCTGAGGACTGCTGTTGCGCTACAACTGATAACTATAAGGCAGTTGATCAAAAAAAGTTAAAATGTTCCTTCATCATGCAGCACAGTGAGCCAGTGGCAGAGGCTTCTGCTGAACATGACAGGCACCCGGTTAAACATATACACAGATAACAATACCGTCTAAGTCCTGAAGGGGAAAAAGAAAACGGAACCTTAGATTCAGGCATAATCCTTTCTCTCCTAATTCACAAAATGGATAGAAAATGTCCTTTCCTAAAAATTGTATCCTAAAGCCGCACACTGCGTCCTGTAGCGATCCGGTTCTCCAACACCCACCTCCCCCCCCACGCCTCCCTCTCCTGCCTCAGTGCAGGGTGGGGGGGGGTTAGGCATTTACAACGTGTGGCTGCGAATGTGGCTGCATTCGTAGCGGTGAGCTTACAGTGCACGGAGCGGTGCGGTCCATGTGCTCTGCATGGATGGTAATATCGCGCTGTGCAACTTAAACCACGGTAGCAGACAAGATGTCCAACGCACCCCACGACCCGTTCTATTCCTCTCCATTTGGACCTTTCTACAGGAGGCATTCTCCCTACATGGTACAGCCAGAATATCGCATCTACGAAATGAACAAACGGCTCCAGTCGCGCTCAGAGGTGAGTTCGGATTCAAAATGATCGAGTTCTTCCACCATGGATCAATCGGAGAATTCAAATGCACTTATTTTGTTCTGCCACGATCATGCTATCGAGAGATGCCGTCACATTTTCTTTGCTATATCTTATTTTTTATAGGGAAACAAAGTACCCAGAGTCAAATCAGAATGCTTATTTGTGTACGAGTATTAAAGTGTTTGCAATGAATGCGCCGCTCAAAGTTTTGTGTCCGTCGACTGATGCTCTGTGGAATATGACAGCTTTTGGTCGTGAAGCTGATAACTCACTGAAGCCAAAAGTGTGATTTTATTGGTTCATTGAACTTTTGCAAGACGATCACTTGCATTGCTTACGGCTTGGACTGGATTTTTTTTTGTGCTTTATCTTGTTTGCGTGTAATCAAGCTATGAAAGTAACCTTTCGATGTAGGCAACTAGGGACGTACTGTTGGAATTCCGGTTTCCGTAGTTAAGAATGAAACTTGGCAAAAGGAAATACTAAATATTATTAAATAAATTATGTTAAACACACACACACATATATATATTACTCTAGATAAAATGACGCTTCTGAAAAGAACACTCACAATTAAGAAATAGAAATCTATGTATGTACATTCAGGAACATTCTATTACCAAGAGGCCTATTTAGCTTACACAGTATAGAGACTTTTATGAAGGAATATATACAAAAGGACCAAGCTTTGTGTTATTTCATATTTTAAATATATAGTAAGGCATTTACGTTGTAGATCATTTAGCTAGATTTTTGCACTTTCAGTAAATTAGGAGTCATATACAGTGATTGATTTACGTGCCATTGCTCAATGAATAACAATAAACAAACAAACAAACGAACCAACAAAAAACAATCACAGCAAGAACCAAAAAAGCAACAGCTCAAAATATTGCCTTTTCTGCCCAGAAGTACTTTATCTAGCCTCCCATTTAGCTATTCCATGTTTTAGATTTGCTGCATGACCGCTTGTATGGTCAGATAGTACTGTGCTGTTTCAGGTGTAGAAGTCCTGGCACCCAGAATGAAAAATGCTGTCCAACTTTCTAACATCAAACGTAACCTCTGTCATTCTTCAAGGAAACGCCAATATTTCGGAACCGCTGATTCTGTTTAAAGCATGTCGCCAACTCTGCCATACTGCATTAATAATTAATTAGCGCTAAAAACAGCAAGAAATTGACGTCGAATGACAGTTTATGTTTGAAAATACCTGAAATCATAAATGGGCAGCAATAATTGATCCATCCTATGGCATGTTAAAATCAGACTGGAATAAGTGAAAGAAACCAACCGGGTTGTTGTTGATGGGTTGGGTGTTGATTGTTAGGGTGAATTCACAGAGGCATGCAAAACAGGTCACCTATGAGTTCACTGTTCTTTCCCTCAGCAACATGACCTACTGGTGAGGCTGATGCTTAAGGACTTTGCGAAACACAGCAAACAATTGCAAACACGTCTTTTATTGTCAAAAAGGTGAATTTTCTGCTAATCTTTTTACCTTATTTTGTCCGACACATGGTGCAGTGCTTTTGTTTCTTTCGATCCATTTTAGGTTCTTCACATGGTAACATTGTTTCCTCACACCTAAGGGGTTAGGTGTTTAAATGCCATCTCCACTTCGTGTATGTGGAGCTGGGATTTAAACAATATTTTCCCCCATGGGTTTAATTCTAGGTACTTTGGCCTCCTGCAGTCTGAAGACCTGCAGTTAGGCGTCTTTAGAATTGCCAGCTCTAAATTTCCGGTAGTGCTTTTGTGCATCTGTATATTCTCTGAGATGGACTGGTATTCTGTCCAAGGTGTCCCTTTCTTCTGCCTGCTTTGGGTGGATTCCACACCCACCCTGTGGCCCTGTACTACGGGGTTTCTTAGTCTGGTCCTTGGGGACCCACTGACAGTCTATTTTTTTTTGCCGCTGGAAGAGAGCAAAAATATGGACTGTTTTTACTGAGAGCTCAAAGGGAGCAAAAACGTGGACCGGCTGTGGGTCCCCAAGGACCGGATTGGGAAACACTGATGTACTGGTTGATGGATAGATCCACTGCTTTGTGGTTTGTGTTCAGAAATGGTGCACATGTGCCACTTCCGAACCCATATGTGGATAATTGCCGTCATAAACTTGAAAGCCAATTTAGCGGGAGAGAGACAGAATAGTAAAGTTTAGTGGCCTTTACTTAACAGAAAGCCATAGGTTAGATACTCGCTACCTGGAGCGACAAAGGGTTCAAAGCTGAAGTTTAATCCCTTAGTCATACGCCACAGTCGTACATCAGTGGGGTTTTGAATATAAGGTCCGTGTTATTTGCAGATTGGCAAATATCATGCAAAATGTCTTTGGGGTGAACTAGTATTTGTGCATAATCTTCAGTGTATTGTTTGGAAATATACTTACTCTGTCTTTGTCAATGGGTTCATCAGACTTATGTGACGGTTAGGAATTTCGTCGCTGGGCACATCATTTCAGGTTGTTCTTCAGTGCGGAGCCTCATTAATCAATCAATCAAATAAAAAAAAAAATTAGTTGGGTTAAAAAATACTTTTGTGTGTGAGTGAGATGTAAATATGCACATGTAACAACTTGTAATTGTTACTACCTACGTATGCAAGAGAGTGACGTGTATCTTTGCTGATATATAAGAAAAAATTGTCCAGAAACTCTTAAATGTTATTCGCAACTGACAATTCATGACCTCTAGGGACACTTTCTTTGATCCTTTTCAATAGATTCCTCTAAAGCAAAAAATAAACATTCATCATATATGAATAGACTGGCATCCTATCCTCGATTATCAAGCCTCAGACCCTTCTCAAGATAAGCAGCTGGAAGATGGATGGACATTTATTCAGTCTTTTGACAGATGGTAACTTCTTAAGTTCAATAAAGAGTTTTTTTCATGCATATTAATTGTAGTTTGCAAACATTTGGCAGTTTACCCTGTCAGGTACTGTCTGCTTTCAGGGTCCTTTCCCCATGATTTTTTCAGTGTTTCAGCTATAGCGCATGCAGATTCTTTGTTACTCATTTCTTCACTAGGAAAGTGTATATTGAAAGAAGTCTGACTTGATCATCCATCCAAACATCAAATAAATCCTCTACAAGGAGGATTACAGGCTGATATATACTTCTGTGTAGAATCTATGCTGTTGGTAGACATGTACCATATACCGTAACCTACACTGTAGCCTTACGCCTTTAGTTATTTTTCTGGGGAGAGGCTACAGTGTAGGCAACACCTTAGGGTATGCGGCCATGTAGCTATACCATACCTGTGCCGTATCGGCAGTGTAGATTCTATACAGTGGTATAGATCAGCCTCAGCTGTGGGTGGCACTGAGGTGCAGTGGTTAGCACTGTTGCCTCACACCACTAGGGCCTGGGTTTGAGTCTCTGCCGTGGCTGCATATGAGTGCATTTTGCATGTTCTTCCTGTGTCTTTGTGGGTTTTTTTTCTGCATCTGCTGAATGGTGTGTGTGTGCGTGTGTGTGACACAATGTCCCCATAACGTGATAAATATCCGTTTTTTTTTCCCTTACGGGGATCGGTTTCCTGATCCCCGTAAGGGAAAACTATTTTATAAAAATCAGTGACTGCTATGAAAAGACTAAAAATGCAAAAACCCTTGTATTTTGCTTGGTCACTGATGGTTATGGTTAGGGCAGGGTGGGGGTTAAGGTTGTCATAGTTAGCGTTAGCATTTTTCCCATAGAAGTGAATGAGCGGTCCCCATAAGGAAAGGTATACCCTACATGTGCGTGCGTGCGTGTGTGTGTGTGTGTACACCCTCTGATACATTGGCACTCTGTCCTGGGTTAATCCCTGTCTTGTGCCCATATATTCTGGGATAGTCTCCAGACCCCGTCTAGGACAAGCGGGTAAAGAAAATGGATGGGTACCTTTTATCTTTTTAATGTATAAGTCAGTATATAAGTTATATTGATTGAAATTGTGTGGACAATTTTGAAGCTTTTGAAGCGAAAATACCTTAAACACCCTCAACATCAAGTAGGCATGCCTGAATCTCCAGATATGGCATGTATACAATAAGTGTAATCCGTTGAGATTTTATCAGGTTACATGAAATGATAAAGAATGCACAAGAATAAATGAGCCCTTGCAGCTTTTTAAAATAGGGAATTTAGGGCTCCCCCTGCAGGAGAGAGATTCATCTGACGCATGGCCTAACAGGGAGGATGTTACCTCAGTAACCCAAAGCAAACGATTTGGTACTCAAAGCCTCTCATTCTTTGTGCTCTCTTGGCTTTCACAGTGTGGTAGGTACTTATGCAATTTTCTACTGAGTTGTTAATCATTGTCTCTGCTCCCCCTTCCCTGCCCACCCCCACCACCTCTTAACCTAAGCTACATGTTCACGTGACGTGTAAATGACAACGGTAACCGAAAGAGGCATCATCAATGGCATCAGACGCAATGACGTTATCATGCTGTTAAAGTGTGCAGGAGAAACAGAACTCAGTTTTAAAGGAGACAATAACGCTAGGAGATATAATTGACTTTATTTAGTGCAATTCCAGATGGTTATATGTACCAGATCCATGCATTTATGTAAACTCGTAATCCAAATGAGGCCGCACTGAAGCACCCACTGTTATCTGTTTCTCTTTGGGTCTATGTGCTGTTTAAACGGCTTGTAATTTCTGGCACAATTTACTGAGCACTGGATTCCAGAAGAAAATATAAGCCGTACCTCCACGCCAAGGTTGTGCTATCTCTCTAAAAATATTTGGGAATATTTGACCGGCGAGATCCATAACAATCTGGTCTTGTTGATTTTTGTCATTTCGGTCTCCAAGGTCTTAAATGTAATACTAATTAAGTTATACCCTGGTATTAGTCTGCATGAGTTGTTATTAAAGAGTTGCCGCCTTACATTTTATTTGGAGGTGAAGGAAAAAACAAAAAGGGAACTTTCCATCAGAGTGATTCCCCTACGGCCATCAAAATGCTGCCTAAATGCCTTACAATTTTGTGGGATAAAGTGACGGAAACGGTGCCTACTGTCGAGCCGGATGAATGGCACTACAGACCCCTGAAGTGAGTTTGGAGATTACACGCTGACTGATGTGTCAAGAGGGAATCCCTATCGTAATGCTGGAGTAATGGCTCGGAGCACGCTAGCTCTCGCGTGCTCGGTTCACGCAAGTGTGATGAATGGTGCCAGAAGTCTTGGCTTCCAAAGCCTCGCTGTTCATTTATGTTTTCTGCAATGCGTAATAGTAACGGAGGTGCAGCTGTTTTACATTTTACATTCATTCTATAATGCCCCGGTTATTTTTCTGTTTATTTTGCACTTATAAATTCAACATTATTTCATCATTGCTACCTGAAATTAAACAGTGAAGATATGACACCACTTACAGTATCTATATAGCACCAGCATCCTGAATTTCAGGTACGTTTCATTTTTTTGGCCACTTTTGGAACCGTGAAGATTTTTGGGATTTTGAACAAAACGCTGCTCATGCAAGATCTCGTTGTTTGTGCCACGATCCGACATGGATGCAGTGAGATCGCTGCAAGTTAGGAGAGCTATTTTCGTGACACTGATACTCACTCTTCCTTTTGTTTTCTTGTACGGGGGCTTGTTTTTGCACGGGTTATGCTGATAGAGCATCTGTAATGACGCACTTACAACAAATCGATAAATATTGTATCAGCTCCTGGCCGGAAAGAGGATGTTGCAGGAGTGGGTATGATTTGACATAATATGCTTGGAAAACGCGGGCAGAACAATAAAGTAGCGTCCCCTGCCTGCAGGAAACGCGGACAATGCTCCCACCTTTTTCCTGTGACTTTCCCAGAGTTCCTTCCAGGCCGCAGTGTCGCACTGATAACAGATAACGGAGAAGGCTGGGTCCCATCCACTTCTGTCTTTTGTCAGCATGTGAATAAGAAATAATTCATTGTATGTAAATGCACGCGAAATGAAGAAAGAAAACACGTTACATAAATATTCCAATTGTCATTATTTTTTGACAGACGTTGACGCGCAATTAGTAACTGAAGGAGGAAGGAAATAACGTCTTGTTTCAGTCCTGTTTTGACCTTGCGTGCAAAAGCCAAAGAGCGTTGAATGAAACGTGAGATTAGACATTTTATTTTTTCTTTAGTAGCTATCCGGTGTTTCAGAGGCAATAACTATAAACAAGGCTGCTTTTATTCAAAGGTGTTTTTATAATACACTTTTATGTGGTAAATCTTAGTGGGTTCAGTTTTACCCCTATGTTCTACTTTACTAAATGTCACACATCCATCGTTTAATCCTCTTTGGCTTTAAATCAAGGAACTGTTAGATTTTGTGAATTGATTCTCTACTTCCCGTTTTGAGCCCTGTTAAGGTTTTTGGACAGATATCAATGAAGCGCTTAAGTTTTCGTATTTCAAATTCCAAACAAAACTCTAAATAAGACGTTGCTCCTCTGTTCTTAATGAATGATTCAGCTGTTTACAGTAAACTCCATATGATAGTGTTTATGTTTGGGAAGCTCAAGTATCCTTCACAGTGGTAGCAGTAGTAGATCCTTCACAGTGGGTCTCTTACGCCCATGAATTTGCAACTTAATTTTTCACAGCCTGGATGTGCTTCGGCGCAATGCCTTCCTTCACAGGCCAATTGAAGTTGGTTGTTCAGCATTCCTTTGATCAGTTGTAGGTAAACAGCTTATGAGGTGAATATAAAGTGCATATGTTTTGTACAATCGTTTACCTATAGTGCGATTATATCGCTGATGAAGAACACTGCCGACTGCCTTAACGTGTAAGGATGAAAATAGTTGGAAATCCCTGACCTCTAGGTTGTAAAGGTCAATGAAACCATCCATGTATCCACTTTGCAAACGTCTTGCAGCTGGGAATCGTAAAGCGCTGTGGAGCCTGAGGCCTGTGCGCCTGAAGGGGTACAAGGGCACAGGCTCTCAGGGCCAAGGTTCTGGTGTCTGCTTCATGTGTTTGCATAATTCCACCGCAGCCCTTTGAATATGAAGGAACATGGAGTCAAGAAACAGCTTGAAAAGTAACATGTAATATGCAGGTACCTCCTCCCCAAATTTAAGATTTAAAACCACAGTGTCCACTAATTTTATTACAAGGCTTTTGGTCACCTTACTGCAAACTAACAATAAAAATACTGTTACCAAAACCTTGCTCAAAAAAAGAAACTTCCACAATTTAGGCTGTTTTCCGGAATGGTCTAAGAAGAAAATGATAGCAAACTTACATATGGTTGTTTTGTAACATTATAATAATGTCACTCATACATTTATATATTTATATGGTATATATAGCTAGAGAACAGAGGCAGAGAAGAGAAGACAGCGACTGAATTATGTCACAGCCGTGAATACATCTCAGAGAGCCAAGATTCTCAGGTAGGAGAGAGAATTGGCAGCTTTTTCCATTTTCATTTGCAAACGCTGATACCGGAGTGAAATCACATTTCCATGTGAACACAGGCGATCCCTCTAACGCACATGGCCTATCAGGTGCTGTTTCTGATGAGCATTTCATTGTATGCCTAATTTTTTAAAATAAATATTTCGGTTTGGCTCTTATGGAGCTGATCAAAGAGACAGTTCTGGGTATCGTATCATCTTGTGCTGGTCTTCCTCATTTGACACCCAATTTAGTGCGACACCCCACATTTTTTATGTACATTTTTTTGTAAAGTTGTTTGCAAGTACCCATAATGACTAGTCTTTCTTGGCGAAGATGTTTGTCAAACAAAACGTGTCTTGTCCTTAGAATAAGTATTCCGAGACCGAGTAATGAATAAAAACCACAGGCATAAAATTGGCTGTAATTGCAATTCTCTCTGACCGTTTGCTCTGGGTGCTCTGTCAACGCGTACGGCACGGTAGCAGACCGGCTGATTCAGCAGTACAGGCAGTCCAAAGCATGCTTTCTGGCTGTGCCGTTGAAGCGTCATAGCTGGGGACACAAAGACTGAGGAATATAAGAAGGAGGGCTGTCATGGAATGGTGCTCAAGGCCTTGAAAGGATGTGTCCCCTTCGGCTTGCCCGCCGAGGCTGGCTGTCACCTCCCTCTTTTTCATAGAATGTTTAAATCGTGGTTTTTTTGAATGACAGGAACTTGGGAATGTGGCACAGAGATGCTTCTGGATGTAGAGAGGAATACTGGCAATCTTATGAATTTATGTGGACTCTCAGAAAACTGAATTTTATGGTTATTAGACCCAATAGACTTAGAACCTACATCCAACGCATCTGCATAAAATGCTAATTACGTCAATAAAGCAATCAGTGACTTTATGTTGAATAAGAATTGCTCGCATCCCCCCGGCATTCCGTAATGGCAATACAAACATACCTTTAGCCTTGCAGCGAAGATATTTAATTTTTATTCATGTCCCCATATTTCTGTCAGGCTGCAGCAAAGGCACAATACATCAAAACGGTATATAACCACCATTTTTAAATGTTAACTTTTTCTTCGCTCATTAGTATTGTGAAGGTGAAAATAACATTAACAGCTGTAATAAATGAGCTGAAAGCTGTAAAACAGGAGTGGGAAGCGTATTATTGGTAATACTATATTATTTTTGGCAGCATAATGATACTTCATCCCATCCAGGGTGTATACCAGCCTTGTACCCTGTGCTGTCTGGTATAGGCTCCAGGCTCTCTCATGACCCTGACCAGGATAAATGGTTAAAAAGATGGATGAATGCATAATAAAATTTGATTTGCATGTTAAGGCAACATTTGCTCAGGTGCCGGGCTGTAAAAGCTCAGTTATTAGAAGAGTGTTATTTCTGGGACTGGGGTTTGGCACAGTGAGAGATTCAATGATAGTTTTTGCACAAATGCATCCTGTAAGTCAGGATGGCTGGAGTCTGCACCAAACCTCCAATATCACTGTCATGCACAGTCACGGCTGCAGTGGAGCTTCATAGGAAATAGCTTCCTTTTTGGGAAATTGGTCGCAGTAATGGAAATGTGTTTGTATTAGTTAGCCTCTTCATTTTTTAGTCCCTCTGTATTTAGTTTTGTCAGTTTCATTTAATCTCCATTAGTGGAGTTTGTTAAGCTCTCCCCAGTGTTAATGTGTTATTTATGACTCGACTCGGTACCGCTCATTAAGCTGGAAGTGTCCGCTCCCATTCCGGTCTGAAGCCTCAGAACGTCCTGATGCAACTGTAAGAGTTTGTCCCACATTATTGAGCAAGGATGGCGTACAAGGAAACACAGGGGCAAGACGAGGCCTTTTCTGCCAGTCGTTGCTTTTTTGTTTTGCAAGAGCTTAACATTTGCCCGGTTAACGGCTGCATTAGTTCATTTTATTTTGGGAATTTGAAACTACGGCCCAAGCAACCAATGGTATTTCCCCATTGTTCTTTGGGATGGTCACAATTAGATTGTTGTGAAGTATAATTTGAGATCATTATTATGATGCAGTGAATTTATGATCCCGGCTAATTATCTTCACTGTTTGTCCCTGAAATTATCATGGTGTATACACAGTATGTACTTGGAAGTATCCTTGTTTAATTTAAGGTGTTGGTATAATTTTAGCACACTAAGCATATTTGTGCTACAAACAAATTGAGACTGGTTTTGCTTCCGGAAAAAAACATGACTGTATGTGTGCTACAATTTAAAGACTTTATATACTCTTTGTGCCGTCACAGAGAAAGAAAGCTCCAGTTTAAAATAATTATTTTGGTGTAGGATTGTATTTTTTGAATCGACAAAGGTTTGTTCGGTATAGTTACTGCCTGACTTCTGAACGGTGAAGAGAATTGACAGTAGTGGCTGGAGGCTCATTGACACAAAGTTAGCGTGAGTCATGTGGATTTCCAGAAGTCCGGGAAATGCATAAAAGTTATTTGCAATACAGTCTATTTGTTCATTGCAACATGTTACAGTTGAAAATCTGAAATAATTTGCTGGCAGAATATTCATATTCAGTGAGATTGCTTTGGGTTTCTTTATGAAATGGATTTCAGAAAGACAGGATTTAATGCAGTTTTGTATGTCCACTAAATACATTTTTTTCAGTAACAGAATTTTTGTACTGAAAGTGGTCGTTTCTTAAGTAGAGCTGACTGAAATATTTCAACTGAAGACAGTTGTATCGACTGTTGATATCCCAAAATGTAAGTCCTTTTTCAAATACAACAAAATGCATTCGGAGGCTTAAAAAAGTACTGTACCTTTGGTGTGATTACAACAATTTCTGAATAATGAAGCTCTTAAGAGTAGGTGCCTTCAATGTGAAATATATCAAGATCGAAGATTTTCCCATAAATTAAGGTTTTACTGACTAACAATAACCACTATTGCAATATTATCTCCTTCATGCAATTAAGTCATTTTTTTGGTTAAATATACTTTTCTGCTGTGCTCATATGATTTTAGAGATTCTAGCAATGCCACCAGAATAGAGATTTTCTTTAAAATATCACAGATGACACAGATACAAAATTATGACAAAAAAAAAAACTCTCTCACTGTGTACTTAGAGTCAGGGTCCACTGAGAAATACGCAATAAAACTGCTTTTACACTAAGCAAGCTGATTTCCTTAGTAGTGATCGCAGTGAAAGAATGTAATGTCAGGAAGGAGTTATTGTTATTTACACCAGAATCTCTCAAATCTGCTGGATTTTGTGTAAATCCTTTGAGCTGTTCTGCTATGATCTTTATGCGAGCAGGCACTGATGCCTCAATAAATCCCTTTGACAAGCATGATATGTAAAAATCAATATCTGTTTATCAGCTGAGCCACTACCGGTTGGCGTGTTAGCTCACCTGGAGTTTCGGCGCCGTCCCAGAGCGCTGCTGCTAAGTTGAATTCGCGCGCGAGGACTCAGCTCACATGCCTTTCGCGTGGTGTAGTACTGAGGCTGCCGACATGTTTTATCACAAGATATATGATGGCGGCCAATGGCATGAGTTTGGGTGGTTGTGCCAGATTCACTCCTGAGATCAGACAGATAATAAAATGTCTTGTAAGGGGAAAATGGTCAAGGAGCTGCTCAGAATTTTATCTCCCTCAAAGTCAGATAGGGTATTTAGGCCTCAATCCTCCCCAATCCTTTCTTAGGGAAATGAACGGGTCATTGACATGTAGGTATGACTACTACTAAAATGAATGCGTACGTGTCATTCTGGCGTGAAGGTTTCGGTTACTTTCCGACCGCGAGGCCTTGTCACATCACGTTATCCACGTGACTTCAGCTGTAGTTTCCGTGGTCTCTGAATCACAGGCCGAGCCAAGCCATCAGCGGATCGTGTTAGTCACATCCATGCTTCAGTTTTTGGGCGCTGGCGCCCGTACAGATAACTAACAGGGAATGGCACGCTGTTGAAGGGGCTGAAGGGCTCTCAAGAAAGACTCATGGCAAGCAACACGGGCAAGCTATAAAGGCAGAGCTGAGGAAGCGAGGAACAACTGTCAGCATCCAGGACTACTGCGAGCAGCTAAGCAATTCGCATGCTGACCCGAAGAGTGAAACTTCAACTCTGCAGTAAAAAATGCAGCTCTGCAATAAAACCCTAAGCATTGGGAATGTCTTCAAATGTAAAATTTGTACTTGTGAGAACAATGCATGCGTATATAGAGTTGGCTCCACCGGAAAGATTTCCATTCTGAAGAGTCTACAGCTGTTTGAGGCGGTGCAGACAGATTTGAGTGAGGGTAAAATGTGCAAAGCTTTCAGTTTCTACATTTGGATTAAGTTATTTTGTACCTTTTTGACCTATATCTCAAGTATATAGAGGACCAAAGAGAAATTATGCAGAACAATTTATTATAGCAATACTTTATTGCATGCATTCAAGCCCCTACAGAAGTAAAATTTATTATTGCATTCAGTCTGATTTATTATAAACTTTTGCCTAATTAATTGAACAATTCTGCTTACCATTGAATTGTTGTCCTTCACGGTCGGCAGTAAAGGTGATTGAACTGTTGTGGGACACTCCACTGCTGGTCCCCAAAGACTGCTTTGCTCTGCCTGTGATAACCCAGAGAGGTCACACAGTCTGCTGGGAGCTCTTTCACTTACCCATGAGCCTCCAGCACACGGCTAGCCACATTTAGCAATAAAAGAAAAAGAGTGTGTTGCTTTCTTTGTTAGTTATTGGAGGCTGTTATAACGTGTTATGATCACCGTCTTCCTGAAGACCTTTTGCGTTTGAGGTGTATTACTGCATAATGCCATAATAGGCAGTCAAAACATATTTTGGACTAGTTATATATTTCATTATACATTTCATTTATACTTGCATCTTAATCGCTATTTCTGGTCTATGTTTTGTGTTACTTTTGTTTAGCAGAAGGACATTGTAGAAAACGATTTTCATTGCTTACTGGAACTGACTGCTTACTGCACACATGACAAACCCTTGAATCTTCAATATAGATTCAAGGTTTATTGTCAGCCCATCAACATATTTATACAGATACGGAATAAACTATCATCTCCCTGTGCCGCATAGTGCTAGTAGAGTTGGGTAATTCAGGTCCAGAGAGTAAAAGTCCAGACCGGGATTTTGTTTCAACCAACCAGTTGAGTCCTCTGTAACTGTGACTCTTTATGCTCGACAGGTTGGTTGAAACGAAATCTTGGTCTGGATTTTTGCTCTCTGGACCTGAATTACCCAACTCTACTAGCACTATGCGGCTCCGGGAGATGATAGGTTAACAGTATACTACTATATACAAAAAAGTTCACAAGGACTAGACAACATACACCAATCATCCATAACATTAAAACCACTGACAGCTGAAGTGAATAACATTAATTATCTTGTTACAATGGCACCTGTCAAGGTATTAAGCAAGGGAGCAGTCAGTTCTTGAAGTTGACGTGTTGGAAGCAGAAAAAATGGACATGCATTAGAATATAGGTGACTTTGATAATGGCTAAATTATGATGTCTAGACAACTGAGTCAGTGCATCTCCAAAACAACAGGTTTTGTGAAGGGTTACCAGTAGGCAGTGGTCAGTGCCTACCAAAAATGGCCCAAGGAAGGCCAACCAGTGAACCTACGACAGGGACATGGGAGCCCAAGGCTCATCTACTGATGTGAGTGGGAATTGAATGCTAGCCCATCTAGCCTGATCCCTCAGGAGAACCTTGGAAACCTTAGGTCCTGGCATTCGTGTGGATGGTACTTTGACATGTACCACCTACCTAAACATTGTTGCAGACCAAGTACACCCTTCATGGCAGCGGTATTCCTGGCATAGCAGCGATCACTTTCAGCAGTACGATGCACCCTTCCGCACTGCAAAAATTGTTCAGGAGTGGTTTGAAGAACATGAAAGAGTTCAAGATGTTGTCTTGGCTTCCAAATTCCCCAGATCTCAATCCGATTGAGCATCTGTGAGATGTGCTGGACAAACAAGTCCGATCCATGGAGGCCCCACCTCACAACTTACAGGACTTAAAGGATCTGCTGCTAATGTCTTTGAGCCAGATAGCACAGGACACCTTCATAGCTCTTAGTGGGAGGAGGGTGAATATTAGGCAGGTGATTTTAATGTTAGGGCTGATCTGTGTACTTCACATACTACATGTACACAGTGACTATCAGTGCTGTCAGAGCATTATTTGAATTTCCACCAATGATACATGTGAAAATGTTTTATTGTTCTTTCTGAGGAATGGGTAAGGTACGAAGAGGCTTTGCGGAGTGCTCTGCACAATCACTCCTTATCGTTTTCTTCTTTTTTTGGGTGGCGGCAGCAAGCTTTCTTTAAGAAAATAGTAATCTGTCAAAACACAAAATCAATGTCAGGCTCAGGACATTCATTTCACCTCCTCACTAACAGGTTTATGTTAGCAACACCCACTGTCTTAGAAAAAGAATGTACAGGAATTGCGTATTTCTGCTTCACCCCATCCCTAAGCCCCCCAATTCAAATAAATCAATATATAATATAAAAAAAACGTACCTTACGTGCGCCGTTTTTGCACGTATTTTTGATTTTCTTTTCGTAGTCTTTTGTTTCATTCACAGCAAAAACGAGCGAAGGTGCGCCGCTTTTATTGTCATTTATCATTTGTGAGGTTTGATTTTCGGGACAAATGACTTTATATTACGTCATCAAATATTAATTTATACAGAACTAAGCTACGTGGGAAAAGGCGGGAATCTCGACAGCGCGCGCTCGACGGAAGGCGGCAGAAGTCCCTGGTGAACTTAAGAGATTACACACATATCCCATATATACCAAAGGTACTATAACATTAAGTATCGCTGTCAGCTGCGTTAATTGCATCATTTGCCGGTTTTAAAACCGGTAATCGGCACAGGGATAATAATGTGATCGGACGGCCCGCGTCAGCATCTCTTCGGCTGTTTTATCTGACGCTCATTAGTTCTTCGCATATACATCGTATGTGTGTGTGTGTGTGTGCAAGGACCGGGGGCGATTTGCGAGGCTTTAAAGAGCGAATTATTAGTACTTAAGTCTGATGGCAAAACGTAGCAGTATTTTTGTATGCATGAGTACGTTTTAACTCAAGTACAAGAGAGGATTAATCTAATTAATAACATCATTCAAGCGTATCAACGGAGACCGACATAAGTTTTTTTTTGCTAATCGATTTGCACACTTTTGAGTAACATTTTAATTTTTACTTATATCAAATAAAATATTATATTAATTATAATTCATAGAAAATAATTTGTTTTTCGTTTCTAATTGATCATGACAGATATATTTTTTTCCATAGTGAAAATGGAACGGACGGGGTTTTTGACTTTGAATAGGACGTACAGTATATAATGCTGTTTTTTTTTTAGTTATGTAGGTGGTGAGGTGACGTTATGGGGTTCTCTGGTCTATATTGTCTATGGGATTTTCAGTGGCATTTGAAGGAGTTGCTGATCCGCAGTCCAAGGCTCCTAGGTTATATCTGGAATGTAATCCTTATATGTAGTTCAACTTTTCGAAATGCTTTAACATCTTAAATGAAATGCTTGAAATATACCCGGCCTTAGGCCTCTGTGTAAGAGACTCATTACTTTTGGAATACTTCCAGAATAACTTAACTGAATGCCATTAAGGTTACGTTGAGGAATGAAAACAATGGTTGTTTCTTTAAAAATGTAACAATTTTGTAGAAAGACAGTTCTAGTTGTGGTACCTGTATTTGTGACACATTAAACATTCAAGTAAACAAATTGTATAGATTAAGGCAATTTTTCACATTGACCAGTGTGAAAGGTGTGTTGAATATGTGCAAAAATGGAAAGATTGTCTTACTGTGGAACCCCTATCCAGGAAAGAATGTCAATTAATAGGTCAGATCAGTAGATTTTCACGAAAGACAAAGATCGATTCAGTGATTCAGAAAGGTTTTATATTTTTTTATACTGATATTTTGAAGTCTTGTATATAGTGATACAAGATACAGTGATGAAAGAATAAATAATAAGCATGTAGGTATCCCTGTCCTTCCGTTACATAATAAATACTGTGAATGACTTGAATAAAAGGGATTGGGTTGAAGACTGAACACTTTTCCTTATAAGAAAGTATGCCCCATGGGGGTGCTCAGCTGTATTGATATGATTGCATTCCCAATGAAATTGAATGCTGAATTTTGAAATAGCCGTATTTAGCTAACACAAACGGAAGATATTTGGTTATTTTTCCGGTGCTGTCTTTCTCCATGGCCTTTAAATGTTTGTTTTTATATTTCAGGAAAGTGACAACCTGTGGTGGGATGCTTTTTCTACGGAGTTTTTTGAAGACGATGCCACTTTAACGCTTTCATTTTGCCTGGAAGATGGACCAAAGAGATACAGTAAGGGTTCATTTTTTTAAGATACAAATGTAACTGCTGTTTAGTATATGTGTAATTAATTTAAAAAACTATAAAAATATGGAGAGGCAAAAGAATTTTTATTTTGGGTATATTAACTGTTCACATAGAGTCTCTTGTAAACTGTGTGTCCACTTGGGAGTTTTTTTTCCTCTTATAAGTAATATTTTTTATTTAATCACAAGACCAGATTGTTACTGGCTTCATAAACCAAGGACATGTACGACTGATGCATTTCACTTTTGAAAATCTGGCTGGTAGCACCATCACTCATCATAAAATCTAGAGTATTTTACAACTCTGACTTTTTTTTACTGTGGAGATTCCGATTCCATCTCACAGACCTGGAGGGTTTTTAAAAACATGTCTGTTTGCACGTATGGTGAGTGCCGCTCGTAGTTCATCCAATAGCTGCTTACCCTGTGGACAGTGATTTGTTTATTGCCCCCGGCAACTTGCGAGGATTCAGATGACTCTGCCTCGCTAAGAGTGCATTAAAATCCTCCGGTGCAGTGATGTTTGTTTTTCTGTCTGTTTGCTTTGTTTTGCTGGGTTTTTGTTAGTGGCAGCAGAGCTGCTGGGAAGTTAGCATCCTGCCAATGATTCCCCTAACAGGATAGGCTCCGCGTGGTTTGCCTGCACTCATCTACTTGTAGCATTGCCAGTGTGCCATGATATTTTGGCATTTTGTAGCAGGCCACTGATTATGCCAAGGCGATTCTGGGGGAAGCTTGGAGAGGGCTGTGGATCAGAGCGGTGTGTGTATGTGTGTGTGTATGCATGTGTGCATGTGTGCGTGGGCATGTACTGTATATATTACAAAAAAGTCCTCACAATGTCAAAAAAAAACTGTTTTTTTGACCTTGTGGAGACTGCAAAAATGGGAAATTCAATTTTAGAAAAATCTGTGAATGCAATGAAAAAACTAAAGATGCAAAGTCTTGTATTATGTTTGGTTACTTATGGTTGAGGAGGGTTATGGTTAGGGTTAGGGTTAGGGCTTTGTAGGGGTTAAGCTTGTTATATTGAGATTAGAGTTTTCCCCATAGAAATGAATGTAGACTGTGTGTCTGTGTGTGTAAATTTGTATGTTTAGTTGGTGATGACATAAGGCAAGAGCACCACTGATTTGGGATCAAATCTAAACTCTTTATCAGGTTTAACAAAACTGATAACGTTTATTATCTGTTACGGCGGGGCTTCATGAAGGAGATATGATCCACCTGGTGACTCTCAACAAAGGGTTTATTAACAAAACAGAACATAAAAGGAGAACCAGAAAATAAAGGCGTCATGGGGGAACTAAAAACAAAACTAGGTAAAATACGGACTAACTAAACTAAATCTAACCACAAGGTAACATAACTGAACTCAATCAGAGCACAACTGGGAATAAGACTGGAAAACAAACCATAATGAACCACTCAGAAACAGAACAAAAGCAAGAACTTAAATACACAACTAAGAAGACACAACGCAGGACAAGTGGGAACCATAATAAAATCAACCAATCACAAGAACTAATGGCAACAAGAAACACGTTGGGTATATTACAGTGTACAAGCACTAGAGACTAGGAAACATTAACACTGAAGGCTAACTACACTAGGAGAGACTAGGAACACAGGTACAACAGAGCATAATTAAACAAGGCACGGATGGAGTAGACTATAAACAGGGACACAAAGCAAATATATAGGTAAACAATACCAGACACGAGGGATCAAATAAAACCAATACATTAAACAAAAGGCAAGGCTAGCCTCGAAGTCATGACAGAGGGAATACCAAGCTCTAAGCCATAGGCTCAGCTCATTGAGGCATGCAGCAGCCCAGTGAGCTGGGGCACAGCACTAGGGCAACACCAAATGGGATAGTCAGCAGGAACTGGTGGCGAAATGAGGAAAAGACACACGGACACGGTCAGGCAGGCATCAACTCTGACATGATCATTTTAATGATAAATATTTCAATAATTATTTACTATATTTTTTATTTAATCATTATGATTTAATAATAGCTATACTAATTTAAATATGGACAGCTGTGCTAACGGCTAATACTGTACTTCTCTGGGTATCACTTTTGCTTCATACTTCAAGGGTCCTGGGTTAAATTTACACCCCTCATCGTGTGGGTGTGTGGAGTTCGTATGCTTTCTGTGCAGTTTTGTTGCAGGTAGTCTGGTTTCCTCTTGCAATAAGAAAACATGTGATTAGTTGAGTTGCTGTCTCTAAATTGCCCATAGGATGGGCCTGGACACATGTATGATGGACTAAGAACCTGCCCTGGGTGGTCCCATGCATTTTGCCTTATGCTTCTTGGGACAGGCTCACTGTGAGCCCATACTGGATAATTGGATGGATTTTTTATTAAATGTATGTACATTTGTTTGTGTGTATGTTTATATCTGTATGTGCAGAGCTTATAGAAAATATATACTGATATAAAAACACCTGAGCCACATCCTGCAGGTACCCAGCTTCTTTCTGACTCACTTGGTTGGGAGAGAAGAGCGTGTGTGTAGGAGCTGCAGTAAAAATACCCCTCCTCAGAAGGAAGTGTGACTCCTCTGGGGAGCAAAACAGAATGAGAAATTAGTCATCGCGGGAAAAGAGAAACTTCCAGCATGAGATTCCGAACTGTTTCTCAGCAGCGACAAATTTAAGACATATATGTATAGAAATCAAAGCATCACAGAGACAAATGCTAAGCTTTACAGTGTTATTTCATGTGATATTTCTCATACATCCATTATCCATCCCCATCCTTGTGCTGTGTGCTGCCTGGGACAGGCTCCGCCCCTCCCCCTCGCAACCCTGACCAGGTTAAGCAGTTTGAAGATGGGTGGATAGTTCCTTGTTTTATTTGAGAACATGAACTGTGAAATCTGTGTAATTAAAGCAGATTGTTGGGCTGAATTCAGGATATCTATTGTAAAGATTTTTTTGGAGTGGATTGTTTGACTGGTTTGAGCACGCTACACCTGACTGTAGGTTTATAGACAGACTGGCCTGATGCTAGGGATCCGGCTTGGTTTTGTCCCAGTTGGCTTTATTTTACCAGAGACTGGTTACTTTGTCAGTTCCCAAAAGGGTGCTGCACCCGCTTCCCTGAAGTATCGTCTGTCCATGTGTCGTGTGATGAAACTCGTCTAATCCCCCAGTTAAATACCTAGTAATGTAATCCACTAAAATAAGAGTCTTGTATTATAATGTTGGCTTTAACTGACTGAGCGGGAACTGCTCAAATAATGGTCAGTCTAATGTATTTATATAAATAATACACCACAACCCTGAATGAATTAATCACATTGTTACGTTACCTTTACAAAACTCTACATCTCCTGCTAACATGGCTGTGATGTATGGTGCACTTCCGTAAGCCACCAGAATGTCTTGTTTCCAGTCCCGTGACGGTGAAGCGATTGTGACAGATTAGTGGTGTTGTCCCCTGTGTCGTGGCTGAAGGTCCTCTCTGTGGTGTACCGCTGACGGCTGATTTGATGTGATTCAGGCTGCTTGTCTCATCTCCGCTGCATTATGGCCATCACTCTGGGTGACAATGGCAGATTGGCACGCGACCAATTAGAACCCCCTGGGATCAGCACTGGCTTACATGAGGTCATTTGTCCGGGCTTCAAGTGGATACCCTCATTTTCACAATCTGTGTTCTTGGCCTCCCTTACCTGTACGATTGTGACAGGTTTTATGTCCCCTTGCCATAGCCTTAACCTTATATTCAATTTCCCATAATGCAATGGAAATAAAGAGTTCTATTTGCTATGCCCTCCCCTTTCTCCCAGCAATTCTGACTATGAAAAGTGGTAGGAGGATGGAAGATGGATTGATGAATGAAAGCTGTGATCAGGGTCCACTTTTACAAGCAAATGACAGACCACACGTTTATTAACAAAATACCATAATTAGCTGCATTCCTCAAAATATAAATAGCTTCATGCTGAGCAACATTTAATCTTATTATCTGAGCGCAGAAGAATGAGAATAAATAAGTGATTTTATGTTTATTCTATACATCGGGATTCCTACATTCCCAAATGAATTTGCAGTCTGTTCCTACATAAATTGTGTAGTACTTCCCAAAGTAAATGAAACTAAAGAACACGTGAATGACTGCCCCCGAACTATTTTCAATATATGGGCCGATCTAGCCAAGCTACCATCATTTAAGCCCTCCCCAGAAGCAGCGCTCCAAGCAAAGCATTAAATTATTCTAACTGTGTGAAAAATGTTTTCAAATGGCAGCACAGATTGCAGAATAATCTAATAAAGGTCCCTTAATTGACCTGCAATACTAAGGGTGATGTACACCCTGGTGGATGTCCATCCTGATTGCAGGTCACTCCATTCTGAATGCCATTCTGGTGCAGTGTATGCATGGAGTACAAGAGATGAATACAGGCTGCAGATGTAAAGAGAAGCCTTTTCCAATAAAGACTTCGGGTCATGTACACTTAGCAGTTCTTTATTCTTTGCTTAAATATCCATTATCTATTACAAATCCCAAGAATCAGTTAAATGCATATTTAAATATTTTGACCTAAGACCTAAATTGTTTACAGATTAGTCATGGTGATAACACTTCCCCAACAGAACATATTCATCTGTGTTTTTTTTTTCTTTTGAGGATATTGTCCTTTTTTTCTTTGTAATGACTAGACTTTAAAATAGATTGAATGTGTTCAGCATGTCATATAAGCTACTAGAAAACTCATGCTTCATGGGAAGGGAGATTTTGGACGTTGGATGTAAAGACTTGGGGATGGAACTCTTTTTATACCTCCTTCCTCCATAGTAACAAGAGACCTGTTGTCTGAGGCAAGCAGGGATTATCCAGAATGGTAAGGGGTCTAGGTGCCGTGCAAAGAGGCAGTGGAACGTTCCTGTCATGATGTGGAGATTTTGGTCCGCCCCTCCAAAAAGAGAGAGTGGAGCTTTCTTATTGAAGCCAGTCATTAACATTGCGCCATGACAGGGATTTTTTAGGGTTTTTTTGTGGGCGCTTTAGGGTTTTTTAAGGATTGTTCCTATTGAAGCCAGTTATTCATATTGCCCCTTTTGAACCATTATTGGCGTCTCGCCCAGGATCTTTTACAAAGGTGTACCATCCCACAGAAAAGCACAGATTTTAATATGAATTTCATATCTCATGTATGTTTCCTGTGATATTGCGGTGCATGGCTTTCAGGGTAGATTTACCAAGTTATGAAGTATGCTTGCAAAAATTATAATGATCTTGTCTAACTGATCTAACCTAGTCCAGCAATTCCAGCCCCTCATTTCCCAAATGTTCTGATCGATCTTTGGGCGGAAGTGCATCTGTCCCCTCTCATTGTCCTTTCTTGCTGTTGGTTACTGACTGGCGGCTTATTCCTGAATATAGTGTCATTCTGCTGCACAGGAAAATAAATACCTACCCACAAATGTAGAGCCCGCTTCAAATATTGTGTAACATGTCTGTTATAAGGCCCCGTCTCCCGTGTTCTTGCCACAAAAAAAGGGTCAGTCGACCTTCTCCCCAAAGCATGGCAGCATCCAAGGTCAAACGTGGCAATAAACAGGGGAGGCGTTTGTAATGAGGGATGTGATTTATTAGCAGGAGGCTCATAGGAAATAACCTGTGCTTGGGGAAGATAGTGCTCAAAGATGAGAACAATATATCTACAGGCCCTGCATTGTTTAATATAACCGGGATTCTCCAAAATGCTCTGCAGCCGGCTTGTTTTGGGGTATTTTTTTGTTTATCAATGTTACAATGCTAAAATCTATTTACATTCTGTCTCCGTACTGCAGTCGGTCACATAACGCGCTTTTCAGCTTGGCTGCTGCAGCGCATACAAAATAATTATGCGACTGATGGAAATGCAATATACTCAAGTGCTATTTTGTTCATTTGTCGTTGGATGGTAACTGGATTTAATTGAGGTTTATTTCTGTCTCGAGGGTGGATTTACTACTTTGACACTGCCTGTAAAACCCTTACACTGTATAATTAGAAAAAAGAGTCTGCATTATACTGCAATGTGGTGCCTTTTTATATAAAAAAGACTGCAACATGATGCAATCTTTCAGCAATTTTCACACTTAAAAATAGCTCTAAAAGTAAATCACTTCAATTTGCTCATGCTTTTATGTTACACAGTAGAAACTGGATCAGGGATCGTAATAATTAAGAGACTGAAGTGCTATAACATTGTGTTCAACCTACAGAAAAGGATTAATTTATATGTGTAGTCTGAGGATGACGCAGAGAAAAAAAAAATAAAAATATATATATATTTGTGTGTGTGTGTGTGTTCGCATGCGTGTGTGTGTATAAATACTATTAGACTGAATAGATGCAGAAATACTAATGTTGCAGGTAATTTTATATATATATATATATATATATATATATATATCTCATCGTGGATGCAAAACAATACCAGCCGGCATTTGACAAATGACAAGCCATTAAAAAAATGAAATTTGCCGAGATCCCTAGATGTATTACATTTCTGCATCTCATAGAGTTCAGCAAATGCATGCTGGCATACTGACAAGTGTGAAAGGTGACAGAATGATAAAAGTGAGGGTGACAGAGGCATAAGGCTAAACTGTCACCGAAGCGTGGTTTTATTTTTTTCCTTGGTGCAGCAAAGCATCCTGCAATAATGTGTGGGAAAACACATGGGAGGCACAGCATAGCAGCCACAGCTCTTGTATGCTTTGGAGTTGTTCACAGGCCTGGCCTTGTTATGAGACCAAGATCAGGAAACGTGAACCAGTGCAGCGGGGGGGGGGGGGGGCACAAAGGGGGCGTTTGACGTACTGGAATAAATTTTTGAAGCGGGGGCGCAACGTTGACGGGGCGGGGCTGGCGAATCGGCGCTGATG
>JAODJX010000053.1:1201916-1211978 GCA_026776945.1 Isichthys henryi
GCCCCCTGCCTGCGGGTGGCGCGTGGCCCGCGCCCCGCCCGCGGCCGGTCGCTCTGCCCCCCGCCCCCCCCCCCGCCCCCCCCGGCGCGGCGGGGGCCCCCCCCCCGCCGGGGGCATTGTCAGTACTGCTAGATATTTTGGAAGCGGGAGCTCCAGGATGCAGGAGGGCGGCTGGCGAATCGGAGCTGCTGCTGCAGTGATTGACAGGCCTGTGGATCCCTGGCTCAACTGCAGCTCTGTCGGGTGGAGGGAGGCTCGGGCCTTCGCGGGCTCCGTACTGACTGACAGCTGACTGACAACGGCAGCCAGGGAGGATGCCGACACGTGGGGGAGATGGGGCAGGAGTGAGAGTGAGAGGAAAATAATGGGGGGGGGGGTTAACACCTTCATGGCATTGCCAGGTTGCAGAGGTCTTCTGGAAAAAGGGGCGGTAAGGTCAGATTTAGGGAGGGTAATAGAAACAGGAAATGGGAAGCCTGGCAATGCACTGCAGTTTTGTTTTGAGCAGGCCTGCCTCGATCTTCCTGCTTTCTCACCACTTTTTGTATCCCGTTGGAAAACAAACCCCGTTTCCCTTGCAGTTCTGGAAACAATGGGCAGTTGTTAATAGCCCGTTCTATCCCAGATTTGAACCACCTTTCTTACTGTTCTTCAGGATTTCTCCTCTGACCAACATACAAACACACACACACTCCCTATCAATGCATTAGAATGTGTGTGCGTATGTGTGGTTAATGTCACACCGTGTGGTCAGTCTGATATTAAGGATGTTGTTATTTAGCCAATGAAACTTATAGTACATTCAGACTAGTACAAGGACATTTATTCAGGGTGATAAAATTGAGATACAGTATTTATCTGTTACTGAGTAGCTGCATTTGCAGAATGTTCCTGACCATAGAGCCTGCCAAACCTTAATTTTCAGCCATCGGTTGTCCCCGTGTTTTGACAGTTATACTTGGTTTTGTTTTTAATACTTTTATGGCCTGATGACTTGTTATTAACCTGAAATATTTTAAGTTGACTGAGCATTTTGCTCATCAGCCTACCAGAACGCACAAATCAGTGACCAGAATGTCTGAGCTGATGTAGCGAATCTTTTAGGAAAGCCTCCGGAATATTCTGCCCCTGTGCTACAATTTTGAAATTCCTCAGCAAGTTCTCTAGCAAAGGATCAAAGATTTCTGGGACAGCTTTTAAAAAAGTCTGTTGTGATTAAGTTCCATTTCATACCCATTCTTCCGCGGTTAAAAAAATTATCTAAATTTATTAGCAAAAGTCTTTTATTAAAACAAACTGATCATACTGATCATAATTTTTTTGTGCAAAACATTTGGTAACGCTTTACATTTACTGCACCTTCATAATTCCTGTATAATGCATTCATAGAACATTTAATGCGCCTTCATAATGCATTCGTAGAACATTCAAAAGTAGCGTGTGAGTATACCCAAACATCCTAACATTCCTTAACAGCTGTAATATACCATAATAAGAAACATTATTTGAGAATAATTAACATTTTTATTGTATAATCATATAATGTTTGTTACGCACGCACGCACACACACAAACACACACACACATATATATATTAAAGCTGTTAAGGTACTGTATGTTAGGATGCTTTTGAATGTTGTATGTATGCATTATGAATGCATTATGAAGGTACAGTTAATGTAAAGTGTTATCAAATATTTAGACAAAGGAATTGGGTTCGAGCTATGTGTGCCAGAGTAGCTGATATTATGGATAGATGTTAGGATGGAATTCAGTGATAAGTTTGACAAAGGGGAGGAAGAGTCTGACCCTTACTGTTATCCATCATCCATCCACTAATCCTGATCAGGGTTTGAGGGGGGCCTGACGCTAGGCATAGATCACATGGCTGGAGTACACCCTGCACACAAGGTGCATGTACACACACAATGGGCAACTTGGAGACACCAATATGCCTAGTTGCATGCTTTTAGCCTGTGAGAGAAAATGAGGAACACAAAACTCCAAGCATGGAGATTCAATCTCCTATCGTTGGACGATCAGGGCACCAGCCTTACCTCCTCAGCCACCATGCCCCCCCTCCGAAGATTCTCTGATTCAATCAGTCAGCCTTTCACTCCTGACAGGATCATCATCAGAACAAAGTGATGCATTCCTGCCTTGTTGAATAATGAGCTGGAATCAAACAGGTGAACTTTTCAAGTGCCAGTTCATTAGAAAATAGCCGTATTTCCTTTTTCAAAGCTTATTACCCCTTGAAGAAAGACATTAAATGTAGAATCTCAGAATTGTTACATTATTTTGTAAATTACAAATTTAAAATAGTCTCATTATACATGTACGTGTCTTTAGGTTAATGGTTAATGGCAGTTATAGTATACTGCTTCCTATTTAAAAAACTCCTGGTTTTCTGGGCCTTAAAATAAGAACAACAGCTCTTTGGTTATAAAACAAAAAACAAATTGTCAGATAAACAGCCACCAAGCATCCATGATGTCTGTCTTAATTAATGTTTTGTTTTTAAAGAGCATTCTAGATGGTTTACAGTTGATCGCACTCTTTATGCATTAATCAATTCATTTTTTACATTTGTAAGCTGTTCATGTTTATAGCCTGAGACAGGGAAACACAACCTGGACATTGTGATCATTGCAGTACAAAGAAACTAAAAGTGGGCTTTAGCATTTTACGGGGCTCTTGGGACTTCCTTAATGTTTCTGTTACGATATATCAGAGCGGCTTTTTACTCTTTGATTGAGCGCCACTCGTGCGCCGCTCCTGGTATGCCGAAATCAATGATAATGACGGAGCAGTTTGCTCATTGTTACCTCTGATAATCCTTAATCACAGCGAGTGCTAATGCCGCCACAGCGGCGACGCCTTGCTCCCCCAACACTCCCGCGGGTCGATCCCGCTCACTGGGGATCGCTAAGGGGATTAGTGGAAAACCTGTTTTAAAAGACCGTGTAACACGGCTGGTTTATTTCTCTCAAGAACCCCCCCTGTCACTCTCAGCTCCACAATTGGGCTCTGCATTTTCAGCTAAACCAGTGGGTTAGAAAGTCCAAGACGGGTTGGGAACTGTAATATCTGTCCGGTCTTGAATATTGTACTGGGGGGTTCAGGTGGAACGTTATTTCGTTCCCTGTGTATCGTATATGACTGAAATGACAATAAAGCTTAGCTTTACTTGACTTGACTTGACTTTAAATGTTAATGCTAAGTTTAAATGCTGGTTTTATTAAAAACCAGATCACTGTAGAGTGTGTTTTGAGGTGATGGGTGGATGGGAAATTAGGGGCATTTGATGGGAGTGTGGGCACAGAAAATGTGCACCATTTGGGGGGCTTGAGGGCGGCAAAAAATGTGGATTGGATCAGTGCAGCGGAGCTGGTGGACAAAAGGGGGAAAACAAACAACGGGTTGGGGGGGGGGGGACAAAATGAGCTCTGGCAGGGTGCCGGGAAGTGAGTGAACAGGATGCATGTGATAGGACGGGGCTCGCTGTCGGAATCTGTTTACTGAGGATGAGAGAAAAGGAAACACGTCTAGTGAATCACAAATGAAGGAACAGGTGGGTCGGATCAACACACCACACCCACTCACCTGACTGGCTACACCCCTCAACATCTTACACATCTTTATTAAAGATTTATATTACCATTGAGGATTTTGTAAGATAAAGCAATGGGTCTTGGTCTATCGAAACTGAGTTTGATGGGAGCGTGAGAAGAATATTAACATTTGGAAAGTGCGCGAAAGGGTGTTATGTATACATCTGTGACCATGTTGTAGAGCTCATGCTGTAGAACGAGCCAGATGTTTGGTTTCCCTGCCGAATAGATGCTCAGGAGGAATGGAGAACAGTTCTTCAGGCAAGATTGCTGTGCACAGTCTACTGCTTGTTTATGTGATAGTTTTTATTCATTACTTGCTCATTACATTTAACTCATTTTTACTCATTAGTCAAGCTCATAGTCTTAGTTAGCGATTTAGGTAGCTATGGTAGTCTTTTTTGGATGGGGCGTTAATTTAATATTGACATTTGGTTTCAGGTGGTCCATTAGAAAAAGACAAAGATATCTTTCTGGTTCAGTGTTGAACGGTCTGGTCAGTTAACTATAGAAGGTGGGCCATTGGTGATTGCACAAGGCAAGTGAAGATTAGCTTCAGAATTTCCAAGAATTCCTTCCCCGGCATTTTGTAATTAATTACCCATCAGAACCAGAGCAATAAAAAATATCAGGTAAGATTATATAAAATTTTATTTAAATGACAGCCAAAGGCTAAGGGAGTGAGGAAAGTGTAGCATATATTATTCACTGTGATTATTCAATTATTGTTCAATAATAAAGCATTAAAATAATGAAAATGAAGTCAGACTGTATATCTACAGTGTAGTCTACAGTCCACTTGTTTAGCAAAGCCATGTGTAGGATCATGAAAGCACTGGTCGATATGCAGCATGGCAATTTGATACTGTGAGGAACTGATTTCCCTCTGACTTGCAATGATGAGTCACACTACATGTACAACTTCATTCTTTATATGGTATAAACCAGATTTTAAAATTAAGGTTCATAAACTGCTTTTATTAAAATGGACATGGAGACCGAGAATGAAATCCCATAGAGTTGAAGCATTCAAATCCACCACCCCCCCCCAAAAAAAAAGAAATTCAAGATCCATTTTAACTCATGTAAATTATTATTGAAATTCATTCAAATGCAGACATTGCCTTGGTCAAGGTTTCCTTTGTAAGATTTGTTCAGCTGATATCTGGAAAAAAAATCCCATTTTGGTCCTAGTTTTATTCATGTTGGCAAACCATTCATATTCATTTCATTTGTTGATGTTTTGGTCATCTCCACAAGCATTTTGCCCTTGCGAATGGGATGTATGGAGAAACAACTTGTTTGCTACTGCAAGTGTGGTGTTGTTGGAGTGTGCAGCTCAAAGTAACATAAAACTGTGTTAAAATTGCATACTCCGGCTAAAAAAGATGGGGAGAATTAATTTTTTATGTCAGTGATAAATTTTTCATGTTTCAGGGTGTAAGGAGTAGTTCAGTTGTGTGTGTGTGTGTGTGTGCGTGCGTGTGTTTGATTTAACCCATCACTTTCTGAGCAACTTTGTTGGCGATACCAGCAGTTAAACTAGCCCCACTCAGCCCTGGCAGATAATTACTGCAGAAAATGCTTGCCAGTGCTTTATAAAATATCTGCAATTTACAGCAATTAGTTCCACTACAATTAAAATCCATTACAGGAATGTTCCTGAATGGGTTATTGTTCTCTGGGCTTTTAACGGCGCACATTTAGGGAGCATAGGTGTTCTCTGGATCCTCTCCATTAGCCCCTCTCCGTCGGAAAGGCCGTAATGGAAGTCTGCAGTGGACAAGGTGATCAGAGCCAGGTACTGACCTAACCTCCATGCTGTCAAAACATTTTTTTGTTAAATTAAAGACTGTTGGAATAGTTTGCAAAAGAAAAGTTTTTTGGGAGCTGGAACTCTTTTCCTTTTTTTTCCCCTCCTTTCGTTTCTGTCATTTTCAGAACATTTTTGGAATTGTTCTAAAAGTGAAAAGGCATGAGACGGTGAAACTGCCTGCTCTGGCGGCATTTTTTAAGAGGAGGGGGGTGGAGGGGGGGAGCGCAGCAATGGCTCCGCTGCCTGTGACTCCAGCAGCAGTGCCGAGGTTTCTGGAGGAGGTGGTGGGGGGAAGCGTGAGTCAAGTGTTGGTTGAAGCTCTGAGTGAGTAAGACTCCCTGGAGGGATAATTACTGGCAGGCGGTGCGGGGGCCCCCTTATTGTCCAAACCCGGCTCTCTGTGTGAGCTGAGGCTCGAATGAAAATCTCACATTATGCACTGCGTTGGATTCAGTCAAAATAATAAAGAGAGAGGGAAAGAGAGAGACAACACAGCCTCCCCCCCCCGCCTCTCAGGACGCTACATCACAGAGTTGCGATCCGCCTGCGCTGTGCGTTTTTTGTATCGAGGTGTTCACAGTCAGAATTTTAATAATGGAAAGTGTGATACACATTTTAAAAGCAATTATGGGTTCCCGTGTTCCTTAATGGGCAGGCCTATTGAATTTCCTATTTCTTTGATGATGGGTAAAATGGAAAAGTGTGTTGTTCCCCAGAATTAATACATCGGAAGTCAGCTCCTGCATAGACAGTCAATTACCCAGACATAGCTCGGAACAAGCATTCCAATGCAGTGCTGCACTCTGTCGGAGTGCCTTTCCCTCAGCGGATTTGCATACTCTGGTTCCAATAAATATCTATGATCTACGTAAGCACAAAAGTGAAAGATGAGGTTTTTGTGCCTCTGCTGTGCACCGAGGAACAATTTTTAACATTCTCTTGGAAGCTAAATAAACATGCTGGAGGTGCACACATGCTGTTATGCTTCCAGAAGACACTTTGCATTTAGTCCAATCATGTGTCCTTTGTATGACTTTTGTGAATGTTTACTGTAATGTACAATGCAGAAAGCTTTTATGTAGATATTGCTAAAATATTATTAAAGGTAGTGTAAGAAATAACACGTTAATGGTTCTAGTTAGGTTATATTTATGTATTTTTCCAAGTAGCTAAGAAGCTTAGTGGCCAGTTTAGTTACCAGTGCAAACCTTTTTCTGAGAGGAAACGAGCTCCATTCTGTCCAAAATAAATTAAATATATCTTAGCCATTATTCACAGTATAATTGTCATAATTAAAATTGATTTAGTCTGAGCCATGTGGGTGTTTCCAATAATATGGAGCTTAGCTGGCTGTTATAGGCAGTGTGGGTTTTACAATGCATACCCCAGCGTCAGCTACCACAACGGTGGGCTGGTTATGAAGGGGTGGATCACCATGAGCAAAGCGAGGCTTTGCGGATGGGCAAAAAAGCGAGGAGGCCCCTGATGGCGTCGCTAAGGAACTAAACCGACTCGCTTCCTTCCTGGGCGTCACCGAGTCAGGGTCAGTTTGAAGCCAGTTGAGACGATAATGGCGCTATTAATAGCACGTGTTGCACCTGACCTCAGAAAAACAGTTAGCTTGTCCAATCCCCAGTGGTTGAAGTGGAAAACCCCAAACCAGGTAAGGGAGTTGGGGGGGGGGGCTATTGTATCTTTGCTGCACCCACTGTCAGCTCGATTGTACCAGTCCCTCCCCCCTCCATGTACCATACCTGCCAAGCAAGACTGCCCCCGCATCACACTGATGCTGGGGAAGCTCACTTTGGCCCCTCGCTTTTTGGATTGCCCTGCCTTTCTAATCACAGTAGCGGCACTGCCAAAGGCTTGCTTGTTTTCAGGCACAATTTGTATTTTTTGTTCAGATTTATTTAATATATGAATGTACACACACAAACACCATCCATACCCAAATCTACGCCCTCGCATATACATTATGGTGCAAAAATCTGAGGTAGACACAGAAAATGACGTGTTCGTAAAGCTATGGCATTATGTCTGTAATAGTACGGCAGCTTAGTCATTTCAAAAACCTCTCCGAAAATCACCACAGTATTCGCAGCCGACCGTCCGATACGCCGATGCATTTTTTGACTCGACTGCTACCCACCTCGTGTGGCTAATCAATACCCCATTGACACCTTTAACCAAATAAATTAATTATTTAAGTGAGCTGGTGGTGAAATTCAGTGAATAAGTGGAAACGCTGGGGTGCCCCTGAGGAGACGTTTGGGAACTGAAGCGGTGCTCTTCACTTTTTGGAGAACAGAAGAAATTTGTGTTTATGTCTTTATAGTGTATTATTGTATTATTGTATTATGCTATTATGCATTATTCTCTCCGTATTTATCTCTCTCTCTCTCTCTCTATATATATATATATATATATATTTATGTGTGTGTGTGTGTGTGTGTGTGTGTATATACACACACATATACACACACGTAGACACATGCGCACACACACACAAATTCGTTTTCTGTAACCGCTTGTCCTATTCAGGGTCGGGGGGGGAGTTTAGACCGCATCTCTCTCTCTCTCTCTCTCTCTCTCTCACTCTCTCTCTCTCATATATATTTACACACACACAGTAATGTATGTATATTTTGTATTATTCCTGTGTTTATTATGGGACAGGGAATTTTTTTGCTCTCTTCTCCTGATCTACTGCTGTCTCCGGATGCACTTTCATTCACGGCACACAGACGGACACCCTAAGTGGTAGCATTATTGTTCCGAATTACTTCTGTCATGCTGTAGTGCCGCTAAAAGACGGCGTCCTCCGCAGAACACAGGAAACCCCCTTTTAATGCACCAAGTGCTTCCCAATACTCTGACTGGTAGGAAGACCATATACCTCCGTTGGACCTTGATTTAGCACCGTTTATGAAAGACTGGCCATGACATTGTGGAAGGAAAGGTCTCTGCTGCCTTCTAAGTCTTCCGTATGAAGCAACCCGTGATGGTGTGGCAGCACAGGGGCTCAGTGGTCAGTGCTGCAGCCTTGCATCTTCAGGGCTGACCGTTTGCACGTGCGGAGTTTGCATGTCCCCAAGGGGTTTCCCTGCCTTGTGCCCCCTGCTTCCTAGAACTGATTAGAGACTTGCTACAATGCTGTAGTGGATCAGCAATTATGGAAGATGGATGGATACCAGCCAATATACTATTATGTTATACTGCTATACATAATGTTTCCTACAAAAATATTTTATATTTAAGTTGATTTACTGTTGCCCTTTTGAAGCTCTACTAGGTGTTTCAAACGGTCTGCTTTCTTCTTTGGGAAGAAAAAATTCCGGAACTACGCTTATGAGTTACGGTGGTACCCCCTGTGTTGGGGCAATGTAATCGTTACCAGCAGACTGTGTTCCCTCCTATGGTTTGACTCCCTGCAGAGACTGGGAGAGTAACCAGGGGCAACCGGGGCCCCGCTTAGCGGCAGCTTGCCAAAAAATCATGATTCCTGGTGCAGTCCTGCCCGCCACTCACTCGCTGAGGTAGGATTCTGAGTCTCCAGGCCTCTGGGGTCCCCTGGTGAGTCGCTCGCCTACTACAAAAATACTGGAAGTTATTTTTTGAATCCCAATTCCACTTAATTTTATCAGATGTCCTCCACAGTCGGTCCAGATATCCTCCTTGCATTTAACGTAGCATGCATTGAAAAAGTCGATTGTGTTTGCATCTATTCACTCATTTTTGTTGAGTTTAAGCTTGCCTGTATCTCACTGTCTTGTTCCTCTTTATTGAATTGACAGTAGAGAGAGGTTTTGCTGCCTGAAATGATTTACAGTAGATTGAAGCCTGTTTACAGCATGATTGAATTTTCCATCACTGCAGAAACGAGGAGATCCACCTTCTCTAATGAATCTCATTAAACTTGTGTGTACAGGTGTACCTGTTTGTAATATTTGTATGGGTTTGCTTAGAGTGTGCTGAATGTGTATATATGTGTGTGTGTGTGTGTATGTGTAAGAGAGAGTATTCATTAGTAAGTTGGCACATTCCTGTATTTTTAGGTGTTCAGGGTCCACTATTCTGTGGAGATAAAATATCCCCAAAAATACAACAAATTCTGAACAACAGATGTTGGGGAATGACGTCTTTTATTGTTCTACTTAAAAGAAAAACTAAACTAAAATTGTTTAAACTACTTTTGTTTATTGGAATGGATTTAGGAATAATTAATTATATGACAATCATTAGAAAGTCCCCATAAGCACAGTATGGGTGTGTGCGTCTGCGTGTGCATGATGTTGTGCTAGAGAGGAATACTGTGAATGTGTGACACACTTACGACGTGTGAGTATTGGTGTGCTCACGTGTAGATGCGTGCCTGTGCTTTTTGCTTGCGTGTGCCAGCAGGTGCAGCTCTGTGTTTGTGAGCGTGTTCGCATGTTTGTTCCTCCGTGGCTGTTGGTGGGTGTGCTCGTGCACACTGTCTCATCCCCCCACTGTCACCGTGGCCACAAACCGCAAGGGGGGGGGGGGGGTGGGGGGGGGTCCCCCCCCCCAACAACAACCCCACACCCCCCCCGCCCGGCCAAGGCCCCCAACGCCCCAAATCGGCCAGCCCCGCCCCACCCCCAGGCACCC
>JAODJX010000053.1:1245598-1261543 GCA_026776945.1 Isichthys henryi
ATGGTTAAGGTTAGGGCTGGGTGGGGTTAAGGGTGTCGTGATTGGGATTAGGGTTTTTCCCATAGAAATGAATGGATGGTCCCTATTTTGATAGGAAGACCGACGTGTGTGTGTGTGTGAGAGAGAGCGAGAGAGAGAGCGAGAGAGAGAGCGAGAGAGAGAGCGAGAGAGAGAGCGCTTGACATTGGTCTTGCTTCTGCTCCCTTTGCTGATCTGGGTCAGACACAGTGGGACAGAGCTGTCTGTTCCCTGATGCCATCAACTCAGGCAGCCATTCAAGTGCCTGAAGTCTGCAAGACCTGTTCATTGTTAAGGTTGATTTATGGCAGTGTCCCCCAGTCCGGTCCTCGGGGACCCACAGACAGTCCCCCTATTTCCTAGGAGCTGGGAGGGAGCAAAATTGTGGACTGTCTGACAGGGAGCTCGGAGGGAGGAAAAACATGACCCGACTGTGGGTCCCCGAGGACCGGGTTGGGAAACACTCATTTATGCTTCTGTGTAGAAGCTATGCTGTAGGTGGTCCTGTAGCCCTGTAGCCTTACACACACCTCCCCAGAAATGTAACTGCAGATGTCAGGCTATGACGTGGGGTACACGACTACGTTTCTACGATTCTACACAGAAGTATAAATCAGCCTTTACATTGACAGAAATATAGCTAATCGCTTTCCACATTGTTTTTGAGTAAATATTAGGTCTAATATTAAATACAATGGGTCATATCACACCACAGTTGATTATGAATTTAACGGTTTAAAGGGCCTGCTAAGCATGTCATTAGCAACTTGCTGCATACAGGAAACTGAATGCAGCACAACTGATGTGAAGTTTTATCTGTTTCACCTGGAATGCCATGGAGGCTAAAGAGCATCTGTTTAGCACATTTATTCTTATCAAGATAATTGATCAGACTGCAGAATTTTAAAATATTGCTGTCACTTCATGTCCTTGGGGCTGCTTAGTTAACCCAGTAATGCTGGTTCCCAGGGCTGGCCGGCATTCAGTACCAGTCTAACAAAATTCCATCACTCTGCTCTCGCTAGACTCCTTTCTGCAAAAACGATGCATTTGCGTTACGTTAGTCATATATCTTCACTGGCAGGGCAAAGACCAGGGAGCACATCTCACTTGTTTTGGGTATGATGGGTATGTTTTTGATCATCCACAACTGTGACCTGCTAGGCTAAATATTAAATGAGTAAAGTGCTGTTGATTTTGAACAATATCTAAAGTGCAGCATTTGCTTATTCAGTAAATCAGAGACGACTCTCCCGCTATTATTAATGATATGACCAAAATGGTGTTTCTCTCAAATGAGAGATGGGATTTGAAAGTCATCTGTTGCATTTTAGGTGTCAGTGTGATACCAGACAGGGTTACTGCAGTCAGACAGAACTGAATAAGCACCGTCAGAGAGGTAAAATATGTAGTATTAGCATGAGAAAATAATGGATTTAGAAATAAATTACTGTGCAAAAGTTAGCAGAAAATATGGTGGAATAATATCAGATTAGCAGTATTTCCATTGTTTACAACCATTTACACAAATGGACGAATGAAGTGACACAAGCTTTAATTGGAATCTGGTCTGAAGAACACATACAAGACCAGGGTAGCAGAAAAAGAAATAAAGTATTTTAGTATACTATGACAGCCCGGTATTGTAAAATTTTCAAATATTGCAATGTAATTTTGCTGTAATAAATATTGGGGTATTTATGAAACAGAAAGGGAGATCAACATAAATTTCTCGCAAACGCGTCTAGGAATGGTTTAAACAGCAAAGGTAAAAAGGATTATGATCGTCTCGGAGAACACTTGCAGCGCTCATGCAAAAGCAGCAGAGGTAAAACGTTAAACTGATTTTTAAACCTATACTAGATAACTGTGAAAAGAAATAATCATTAAAATTACAAAACTTGCTAAGTTTTTTTTTCCTATGAAAGAGTAAAAATGGTTTAGTGAGATTTAAACTCCCTGTGCTATGATATCTGTACCAAATTGAAGGTAAGAAAAAGCCTGATCTTAATCTAACTGACTAGCAATGTAAGAATTGGATGCGTATAACATGCGATGTTGGTATTAATATGGCATGTTGTCCAGTCCAATAGCATACTACAGCCATTTTTCAAATTCAATATGATGTCATTCGGCACCGGTACCAGCTTTTGCACCAGTGTAAAACCAACACCTTGAAGTACTGTACTTTTGCTACCTTCTTGAAGTACCAAAAGTACAGTACCTTGTGCAGTGGGAAAGCACCCTGTAGTTGAGCGGTGAGTTGGATAGCTTTAGAGCGCTTTACATTTTGCACGTGCTGTACGACCTCTGCTATGCTCCACGCAGCTTCTTCGGGCAGGGGTGGGGGAATGTGGAGCATGTGCAGAACACCTAGGCCAGTTTGAGTCCGATTGAATGTATACATGCAGGAGTAAATCGATTCCCAGTCGCATTATCCGGGTGTCTTAGTCCGACTTTGGGAGATTCGATTTAGTGCGATTTTAGTCGAACGAACATGTTTATATGCACTTTAAAGGTCCAATAATTCAGTTTTCTTAGCTTGACTGAGACATTTAGAGCTTCACACAGGAAAACTGCATACATTGTTACGTAACAACACAAAGCCACAGTGGGGGAACTGCCAATTACACATCTGGCAGAGCAGTTGATATTTCTCGTGAGACTGCTTTTGCAAACAGGTGTTGATGTGCTTTCTAACCGCATAGGTAGAGATTTTCCAGGTAGAGAACCCTGTGATGCAAACAGAATTGCAGTTACTTTATCCCTTGCCGGCCTACATGCTGTCTACAAATTGAAGAGATACAAAGAGTACAGATGAAATGCTAATCATGGCCTACAGAGTGTCCAGCATCAGATAGCAAATAAAGCAGAGCTGTCATGATTACTCGATTTAAACTGGATTACTTAATAATTAAAGCATCGATTAAAGTTTTTATTCTCGATTACTCGGCAATATGGCGGAAGGAACGTAGCGCATAGCTAATGAGCGTCCAAATAAAGAGTGAAGGCATCAGTTTTGTGGAAGCACTTCATGTTAAAAGTAAATGAAAATGAAGTTGTTTGTCAGTGTTGCACAATAGAACTTAATTTATCACCATAGCACCACCGCTATGCAAAAGCATCTTAAAAGAAGACAATCAGGTTCAACGGACTCACCCAATAATGCGAGGGTTAGGTACGTGCTATTTAGCCTCTCGAAGTAGCCTAGTCTGTCTTCGACATCACACAGTTTCATACAAATCATTTTATTTAAATTCCCTGTGAGAATAATCGTTACAAAAACAAAGGTTATATGTCACATAACCGCATCATCTTCCGTTATACGGTACATAAGCATATAATATTTTTCGTGAGTGTATTGTGTGTTTTTCAGAATCAGAATCAATCAGAACCAGAATTACCTTATTAATCTCCATGGGGAAATTCTCTTACATTACAAATCAACAACAAACTCCTGATGAAATAAAAGATTTAGGAAAGTTATGTACAGATGATAGGAGAGATTAGATAGAACAATAAAGTAATTAAAGTAATTAAAATAAAAATAATAAAATAACCAATAAAAGCTATAGCAGCAATTATAATTGCTTTTGTTTGCTTTTCACCTCTTCGCTCATTTTTGTTTTATTTCTCATGACCACGCCGCATGATCTATGAGTGAATCAAACAGCAAGGAGGAGAATGATCATGATTGTCTCGGAGAGAGCATGGAGAGTTCATGCAAAAGTGGTAAACTTTAGAATTATTTTAAATTTATTTTTATTTTTTTTACATATACAGTGGTACCTGTACGAGCGTAATTGGTTTGAAGACAGAAAAAAACAACAACGATTACGTTTCCAATGTTCTCTCTGTACGGCAACTTTTTTTTTTTGCTATTGTTATTCATTACCGTTTAAAAAGCAGTAACAGTAAATTGATAAACATTTTATAATTCAATAAGAAAAAATCATGAGATTGCATGTTGAAATTTGAAAGATTAGTGATAACATTTAATCCCGCACATTACCTTCAGAGTTGACATCTTGGCCTTGTTATGGAGGGAGAGGGAAGAGGAGAGGTGGTTAGTGATTGGAAGGTGACTCGTCACCCTCCATGAGAACGTCAGGTATCAGTAATTCAGGAGATTTTTCCTTTTCATATTGCAAACCACTAGGGCCTGTTTGTGGCTTACTGGAATCATTTTCATTGGACCCTGCTTCTGGTTCATTTAATTTGGGTCTTTTAAAAAAATGAATTCAGGGTGGTCTGCCTTTGCCTTCTCTTTAGAATGTTCCTGAAGTAGGAAATCCCCATAACATTGGTGTAATTAGTACACCTGAAAATCAATTCCTTGTCTGGGTGATTGGCTTCTAAAAAACGTCATGACTTTTTGCCAGCACGAAAGCATCTCCTTGATGTTTGCTGTCGAAATCTCTCTTCTGTCACGCTCCTCATCCTCAGACTCTGCTTCCTTTTCATCCCTCTTGATGGATTTATCCAGCTCCTGCAACTCTTCAGTTGTTACAAAATGTTGTAATGGTTTTTCCAAAAGTCTGCGAGACTGAATTCTGTAGCATTAATGACCTCGAAGCACTTTTGAAACAAGGCCTTCGTATATAATTTCTTAAAATTAGCGATGACCTGCCGGTCCATGGGTTGTAGAATGGAAGTGGTGTTGGGTGGCAAAAATTCCACAGTCAAACATGGAAAGTCTTCTAACGCATCCTGAAGGTCATGAGGGTGGCCAGGGGCATTGTCCAACACTAGAAGTGCTTTTAGCGGAAGATCATTTTCCTCCAAAAAAATTTTCACACTTGGGCAGAATACAGAACGAACCCATCGTACAAAATTCTCACTGTTAACCCAGACGCTGTTTATCATTTTCCCAAAACACTCAACAACAAGTTTTCTTTCACCACTTTATGGTTTGTGAAAGTGAGAGGAGTTTGCGAGTGGTAAACAAGCATAGGCTTGACCTTGAAGTTGCCACTAACTTGTGTCCTGGTTTGGTTTCTTTTTCTTTGGTTATGTACGTTCTCCTCGGCATTTGTTTCCCAAAACAAACCAGTTTCATCGCAATTAAAAACCTGGTTTGCGCAAAGTTGGAGGCGAGATACCATTTTTTTTCCCCAAATTTCCCCACATATTCATCGCCAGCCTTAATGTTGGCCCTTGTTGCCTCACCATACCTAGTAACACAGTAAATGACACTTCAGGTTCTAAAACCCTAAAACCAGCCTCCACTGACCCTAAACTCTCGATCAGCACTGCCCTCAGGATAATTATGTGCGATATCACTGTAAATTGACCGAGCCTTCTTGCATGTTATTGCTTCGGATACGTTATCACCAGCGATTTCCCTTTCAGTCAGCCATATTAATAAAAGCCTTTCCACTTCATCCACTGCAGGTGATCATTTTTTACACGTAATAGAGAGAGTGTTGAAAGACTGTAGTTTTTTTTATTTCCTCTTTTTTTCTTAAGGATGGTACATATGTTCGACAAACTCATATTGTACTCCGAAGAAAGGCTAGAGTCAGAGACACGTCTTTCACGTTTTTTCAGTCACTTCGTTCTTGGTTTCAATGGAAATCACTCGCTGTACCCTCTTAGGCTTTGTCGAATCGGTTACATTTCTGCGAGGCATTGCTAATTATTATTTTAATAGCTTTTAAAGGACTAAAAGCACAAAAAACGTTCACGTGGTCTGAAAGAGATGCTAACAACACAAGATGCTGTGAGGGACTCACCGCCGCTGATCCGCGTGGGCGAGTTTCCCTTGTTCCCCATTGTTTACGCATGTAGAGATAACGAGGCGGGCGGGCTCTCGGTACCGCTCGTGGCTCCAAACATTGCTTGTGGGTACAGCGAGATTTTATTAAATAAAAATGTTCGTGACTCAAGTTACTCGTGGCCTCAGACACTCGTGGGTACAGGTACCGCTGTATTAGATAATGTTGGAAACAGGAACCATCGTAAAATCACAAACCTTTCTAAATTTAGTTTCCCATGACTGATCAAAAATGTTTTTGCACAACATATAGAGGGTTTGAAGTGAACCCAGCCGACTGTCTTTGCAAAACAACAGTTGCACGTGCATGAAATGCAATGTCAATAATAGTATTGCATATTGTGCAAGCCTAGCAGTAAGGGCGGTACAGTGTCACAGTGGGTAGCACTTTTGTAAAATTGCAATTTCTTTTCATTTTATGGATGTAATCTTTCATTTAACATTCAGGAAAAACCTACATTTAATTCTTTATTTGATGTTTTAGTCATAAGGGACTTACTCTTTCTACTAATTATTAGAAGTAGGTATGTTACCAAATCTTTTCCCCGGTTAAGTGCCCTTGCTTACGGGAGCTCAGCAGAACCATCCAGGGACTTGCAGTAGGAACCTTCACATTACAAATGTGTCGCGTGTGTGTGTGTCAGGTGGGTTCATTCAAATCTGAAACATTAACGTATTTAGAAACTGGAAAAAAAAACCAATGAAATAATGTACTGAAAACCATTACTGTAATATACATCAAGCATTACTACTTATGGGGGGTAAAAACCTGTTTAACTTGTTGCTGCTCTCCCGTTGAATAAAAACACGCTCATTACTGTGTGAATTTTTAAAATTTAATAAGATATTCTTTTCTTTGTTTTGAATGATTTATTGGATACTGGGTCATAGATGTGTTTAAGAACCTAGAATAGTTGGTGATGCAAAAATGGTAAAAACAGTTGAGTTTACTATTTATGGACATTACTGTTCTGTGTGTTTTTCAATGACTTTGTTTTAACATTGATGCCTTTGTTTGTCCTTTTTTTTCTTTTTCAAATGCAGACCTTTCACTTGTCCGCTTTATCAGCACGGAGCTGACCCGGGGGTACTTTCTGGAACACAATGAGGCGAAGTACACCGAACGGAGGGAGAGAGTGTACACGTGTCTGCGGATCCCTCGAGAGCTGGAGAAGGTAGGCCTCCCCACCCGAGCATCATTTAAAAATTTGCCGTTGTGGAGATTCGGCTTGGGATTTAGCTACAGAGCAGAGCAAAATGTGAACACGGTGCAGTCTTGAGACCCACAGATCAGGGGGGGTGCTTTTGATTATTATGAGTAAATGAGGAGCTCTTTGCACTCATGGTTTCCTCATGGACTTCCTGTCAGGATGATCTGGGAGGGCTGTAGCTCCGTGTGCCCATTAAATAGGACAAGTCTTGGAATAGGAAATAGGTCTCTCTGGCTGGCGGGTTGAGCCAAGGCCCCAGATTGGCTGGCTGTGCCTGATACTGGGTTGCCCTATGGCTGTGTGTGTGAGTACAAGGCAAACACACAGCAGCATAACCAGACAAGGACAGGTTTAGGTGACTCTCTGAGACTGCCCTGACTGTCTCCTACACACTCAGCAGCCACGTCTGTAACCACTGTCGAATTATTGATTCTCGCATGAAACATTAATTTCTCTGTCACATCACGTTCACCCAGGTTTTATTTATTTATTTATTTAAACTTTTTGTCCCATGTTTATTGGCCGTAGTCTGTTAGTCATCAGTAAAATACTCCATGTAGATGCATATAAACACCACAAGATGGAGACAAAGCTACTATTGATTAGAGGAAATATCCCGTTGCCTTACTTTGTTTCCCTTCCTGCTAAGCTGGGCGCCTCTTGGCTACAGGATTTTGTGAGAATCAGGATTTTTTCCCCCTCCTATTAATTCCAAGTTTACTGGAAAAACCTGGCATTGGTGCTACTCCTTGCGCAGAAATGGGATTTTGTTACTCAGCTGCCAAGTCTGTCTTATAAGATTGGAATGATTATGTCTACTTACTAGAGATTTATGCCAGTAACTCTCGAAAAGTAATAAGACTTGTGGTAAAATTAACTCAGAGTGATTATGCCATGAGACAGTTTGAGGACAAAACCTGCGCTTGATCTATAGTGCAATTAATGCGGAATATAATTATAGGGTATTTTGTATGTGCTTTGCAGGCCTTTGTCTGTAAGGTACAGAACACACAGGATCAGGTCACGGAAGTAGAGTTTAAGTTGAACGTCTTGGGCATTGATGCCGTTTCGCCACTGGGTGGGACTGAGTACATGCCAATTTAAAACTGGCCAGCACTAAGGCAGGAAGCTGTTTCCTGCTGATAACTTGGAGGTGTCCATTAGTCATTTTCATATGTATATGTTGGCTGGCGACCGATTTTTACCATTCCAGCTCAGTTGCGACCCTGTATCAAGTATAGGTCTAAATTAACGCTATGATGAAGCACGCAGTGCCCATTGCACAAATCTGATTGGATCTGCCGGTGAATTTTAAATTAAGCATTAGTGGTTTGGCTTTATGGATTGGTTGAGTGTTCGCTAGTTTTGCGCTAAGCATTCGCAGACCCAAGACCTGTTTATATAGGCTAATTTCAGGATTGTGGTTGGGGAATCTGATCGTAGGTCAGCATGAGAGCTTGCTGGGTTTAAAGTTCTTACATTTCCGACTGTTCCTCACGACCCTTTCAGAACTTGCCGCGACCTAAATTTGGGTCGTGACCCCATGGGCTGTGAATCGCTTTTCTAAGGTAAATAAAATGGATATGAATGAGCTGCTGCATAGAACGAGAGTGTGCGGTATGATTGACTTATAGGATATAGTTAGATTCCGTTTTAACACGTCTTGTGTCAGTTTGTGTTTTGAATGGATACAATTTATTAGTTTCAGCTTTGATTTTTTTCATGTGTAGTTGCTTCATTGTATCATGATTAAATATATGATTTATTCCCTAATATTGATGTATTTTAATATAAAATTCCTTTTATCAATGAAGACTGATCATCATGAATAATGCTGTTTTAGTAGATTGCTTGATATCCTCTGGTTGTTTGATCATAAATCTTGTGCAGGAGTGTCACATTGCATAGACTAAAGTGGAGGTTAGAAAGCTGATGTTTCACTCGTTTAAGGTGAAGTGGCAGCATGTTATGTCAAGGAGAGAAGCACGTTTTCCTTTTGAACAGAGATGAAACCACTTTCATGTGCACTTCACCACTACCCTTGAAGGCCCCCTTTCCAAAAGAAGTTGGCACCAAATTCACATTGAGAATATATTAGTAACACACTAAAACAATTTTAAAATTCTCAGTTTCAACATTTGATATGTTGTATTTGTTCCACTTTAAAAATACATATGGGTTTGTTTGATTTGCAAATCATTGCATTGTTTTCATCTGCATTTCACACAGCGACCTGACTTTTCTTAGAAACGGGGGTATGTGTCTTTATGGTTTTGATTGAAGACAAGAAATTTTGGTCTTAATTTGGATGCTATTTATGTCTAAATACCATGTATTTTTACAACTGCAAGGTAATATATGCTGATCAAAATGTTTAATTTGTAGTATGTAATACAGACTGTCCCTGACTTATGACTGAGTTCTGGTCTGACAGACATCATAACACATCATAACAAGATAATCGCACTGACTTCTGAGTGTGAGAATGGCGCAGGGTAGGGTAACTCTGCCAGGTGTACGGCTGTCCGAAATTTATTTTTACATACATTTACTTAATTTCTGATTATAATTTTTTGTTTTGTTGTAAACTTGGCCCATATACGAGAGTCGTAAGTCGCATTGGATGTAAGTCGGGGACAGTCTGTTTTAAAAAGCAGTTTATTGTCGCTGGTCACCATGGTGACGTAATGTTCGACTTTGCCGTGGGCCTCATGCTGTCTCCTCTCTGACTCCCCAGCTGATGTTCTTCGGCTTCTTCCTGTGCCTGGATGCCTTCCTCTATGTGTTCACCCTGCTCCCGCTGCGGGTCTTACTGGCACTCATCAGGTTCCTCACACTGCCATGCTGTGGACTGAGGTGAGCATGCCCTGCCCTGCCCTACCCTTCCCTAACCCTAACCCTACCCTACCCTTCCCTAACCCTAACCCTACCCTACCCTTCCCTAACCCTAACCCTACCCTACCCTACTCTACCCTACCCTACACTACCCTGCTGACCTCTACCCTGCCATACTGAACCCTACCCTACCCTACTGAACCCTACCGTACCATACCATACCCTAACCCTGCTCTGCCCTATCCTACACCCACCCTACCCTACCCTACTGAACCCTACCCTGCCCTACTGAACTCTACCCTACCCTACCTTGTCCTAACCCTACCCTGCTCTGCCCTATCCTACACCCACCCTACCCTACCCTTACACTTTCCTGTCCCTCTCCCTAGTTAGATGTCACTTTTAAGTCCTGTAACGTTCCTGTTCTCCTTGACTTGGCCAAGTAGTTGTAACCAGATATTGTAAAGCTCTAAATTGACATGCTAATACTTTGCGATACAAAGCACACCAAGGCCTCCACGTGAGAGTGTGTGTGTGTGTGTGTGTGTGTGTGTGTGTGTGTGTTTTTAGATAAGGCAAGAGCGACAGAATCCATACCCATTTAGTCCTCTGTAGAAGCCTTTTTTTTTAATTTATCATGGATTCAAGGGAAGATCTTTTTTATCTTCTCCGTTACCCTGAAAGGTGACTGTAGCTATTGATTGTATTCCTGCTCTCTCCACCTTTAGGGCAAATATATGCCCATTCTGCAAAAAGAGGAGGTATGCACTGAGTAGGTGGGCGTCCCCCATGCCTGTGTCCTGCCGTGGCCCCCCCCATCGACCCTGTCTGTGCAGTGTGACCTTTTGGCTTCACCCTGCATCTGCGCTTCCATCTCAAGTGTCCTCGGGGTGGTTGTGTGCACCCAGCTCTATCCTGACTTCCCTCCTGTGCAGCACCATTAACTCTCCAACTGTAACACCCCCCTGCTCTGTACCCCATGCCAACCACTACATTGACCTTACTAATCATGTCTAAGCACCTTTAAGCTTTCTGAAACTCAAATATAGCCATCAGTCCTGGTTTTTCTGTCCAGTTCGGCCCCTCCTGCCACCATCCCTGCGTGCTCCAAGGTCAAGAGGTTGACTGTGAGTCAGCAGAAGCCACGATGCTTCCCCCATGTCCCCAGCTGCACTGTTAACTCCTGCTTCTCGTTAAAGTACACAGTGAGCTCTCAATTTCCCAGAATAATTAGAATAATTTCCATCCATTGCCTAAAATCTATAGTTATACTAGATTAAAAGCTATAGTCATGAATTTTTGCGACTCTGTGATGCTGCATTCGTGCTTTTGAGTTGAATGCGCGAATTGGACAACACCCGTGCAGATAGCTATTAACGCAACTCTTCAGCACCCTTTTTCTGGAAGACCTGGTATTGTCATAAAACAGCCACATAAACTACCACTCTGCAGAGCTCAGGTGCAGCCCTGTTTTAACACACCTGAAACAGATAATCAGGCATTTCATTGGCATCTCAGTATTAGAGCCAGCTATGTAGAAGCTAAGAATGAGTAAACGAATGCAGAATTTTACAGAGTGATGGCTGATTAATTGGTAATGATACTTAAAACCAGTGCAGCAGCTGTTTATATTTTTATCCCAGACTAGATGCAGTATTCCTTAATGTCCACCAGAGGCCGCTGTGCTTGCATTAATCAGGTATTTGGTACTTCATTCGGTATCTTTTCCTTTTGTGCAAGAATCAAACGCTGTAAATAGAAGAAGAAGGAAGGAAAAATTATAGAAATATGCTGTATAATCTACTGCATTTGATAAAGAGGAACAGAAGAGTTGTGGAAATAAGATAAATAATTTCTCTGTAATATATTAGCCGTGACATGCGTTTGTCATGCATGGTATTGTGCGTCGTCCTAGATTTAAAGATGACATGATTTCAGGTTAGAAGCAGTGCATCTTGCAGGCAAGCTGCGTTGTGTGGACGTCATCTCCTGTAGATTGTGCGTCTTTGCATACTGAGAACTGCCTTCTGGAATTGCAGCAACATTCAGACAATGAGAGGGGTTCTAGGTGAATGGACCTCAGCTGGCGCACGCTCATGACGGCAGTCCTGGTCCCAGTGACTGACCTAGACACTCAGTTGAAGTAATATTTTTTACACTGTCATATCAGAACCCTAAATGCAAGCACTGCCTACTGGTGGAAGCACTTCTTGGTGATACTCAATTGAAAAGTGGGAGAGACTGTTGCGTGTTGTTTTGCTAATTTTAATTTCAGTCCCCAGCCTCTTTTAATCACCGTCTATGGTTTTTAATGAACTAATGGGATTTTGTGGCGATTTAAACTCTCTAGTATGCTTCTGAAGGATTGAAATTCTAGGGGAAAAGTGTTCCAGAGCTGAGCATTCCTCCAGTCTGCCAATAGATGGCACTAAAAACGCACCACAAAGTCTAAGAACCATAGCTTTTTATGTCTGCTGTTAACAAAGTGAGCCTGTTATGGGAATTTAAATCCTGAATGAAATGTTTTGATTTGTACACTGGAAATCAAGCACCTCACATCTCACTTCACTTGGTTAACTTAGAAGGTAACTGTCAAGCCATGGTACCAGAAAGTTATTGTCTGAAATGGTATAGTTCTTTCAGCGAGAAGCACTGTAAATCCAGAATGGTCTTTCGTCATTCGTCTTGCGTTATTAGTGTCGCTTTCTTAGTTTCCTATGTGGAAGGGAGACAGCGTGGGGCCGGTTCGAGGGCTTTAGTTTGCCCCACCTCTGGGAACAGGTTCGGGCATGATTAGGTGGGAATATGCTTACTTTTGGGGGAATCCTGTGGACTGTTCAGCACTCTGTTCACACCTACGTTTGTTTTCGTTTAGACATGAGTGTATATATGCACCTACATATAAAAGTCTACATATAAAAACTTCCTCAGATTTCTTTTTTAAAATGATAGTTGTTGTCCTTCTTTACAGTTTATTTTTAATTTCTCCCTTCTGAAAGTTTATTCCAAAAGCCAAATATTACTTAGTCATGGACACTTTTGGCAAAATACGTTCAGCGGATATCTTTTAAAAGTACATGCTCTTTATGTGGTTTATAACAGTTTTTCCCGACCCAGTACTCGGGGGGGAACCCCAGACAGGCCACGTTTTTGCTACGTACCAGCCAATCAGGAACAGAGGAAGCAAAAATGTGGACTGTCCGGGGTTCCCATGAGGACCGGGTTGGGAAGCACTGTTTTATAAAATGATGGATCCTCTTCAAACGATAATGTCACTAACTACATATCAGTGTGCTTTGGTCAGGTTGATGACCAGCGCTGACAGCTAGTGGTCGCAGTACAGTACCTGGCACTTTGCAGCGTGGAGCAACTGTTGTTGGATTGCAGGTTAAAGAACCATTCATGGAACTGATCTTTTCACTTGTTTAGAAAAAAAACACTACCAGCTCGTCATGTCCTTGTGTTTTGTGCTTCAGCAGAAATGCAATTTACAAGAGTTGGCTTTACTATCATTGAGAAGTAGCCTTACTCATGAAGCAGTGTGGCATAATGGTGATGACTAACTGTAATGACAGCTGTTATTGCCTTGTGTGTTATGGGCAGGCCTTCATAAAGCTGTGCTCTTCGCCGTTTGTTCCTTTGTAGACCTGCATTCTGACTGATGGATGTCTTCTGTTAGAAATATTGCATTCTGCTTTTGACTAGAACCCATTTTCCTGTTTAGTGTTATTGATTTGCCTTCTGTCCTGCGGTTGCAAAGGGGCAGTATTTTTTGAGAAACTTTCCATTCCATGGGAAGTTAAGCTGGGGAATTTTGGAAATATTCCAAGTTGGAAACTTTCCATGGGAATTAATGTGAATATATGGGAATTAACAGGAAAATTCCCAGAATTTTGCAACCCCAGTCCTGATTAGTTCCATTTCCCGCTGGGCTGACAAATGTCCCATGCCTGATTGTTTGTCCGTCTCCGTCTTTCCCTTTGCATGCTTTTCTTCCAGTGGCTCACGTCTACTGCAGCCCGCCCAGGTGTGTGATGTTTTGAAGGGTTTCATAATGGTCATCTGCTACTCAATGATGCACTATGTGGACTACTCCATGATGTACCACCTGATCCGAGGCCAGTCAGTCATCAAGCTCTACATCATCTACAACATGCTGGAGGTACCGTGCAAGCGCTGTTCTGTTTTCAGAAGGTTCTGTTGACTTTGTCTTGTCAAGAACATGAGTGTCACATTGATGTAGCCGGTTGGGAAAGTTTCCACTTCTTGCATTTTTGAAACTGGATTCCCAAACTTTGTTCCAACTGCGAATCCCTACACAGGTGGCAGATCGCCTGTTCTCATCTTTCGGCCAAGACATCCTGGATGCTCTGTACTGGACAGCCACGGAACCCAAGGAGAAGAAAAGAGCCCACATAGGAGTGATACCCCATTTCTTCATGGCCGTACTTTATGTGTGTATCCTTTCACACCAGCTTGGGTGCCGTGGTTAATCCCTCATGCAGGTGCCCTTGAAGTTCACCATTGGGTCTCACTGGACCTCAGTCATGACCTGTAGATGGGAAGCCTTGTTTTCCTCAGCTTTCTGTAACAGTTCTCCATGCCATTCTCATCATGGTCCAAGCAACGACGCTCAACGTGGCCTTCAACTCCCACAACAAGTCCCTACTCACCATCATGATGTCCAACAATGTGAGTTCTGTTGGGTAGCATTTCAGCTTTTAAAGCTTAATTAACATGCCAATGTCTTGGACAGGTTCCAAATGGATTCAGTGTTTTAACACAGGACTGGGGTAAATATTTGCATTCCAGGTTGCAGGGTTCATATAAGCACTGTATTTTTCTGAAGAAATGAATGCATGCAAGAGCCAGTCATTGCATTGGCCCAGTAGTCATATTTAAACACGTTCCTCACTTTTGCAGTTCGTTGAGATAAAAGGAAGTGTTTTCAAGAAGTTTGAGAAGAACAACCTGTTTCAGATGTCCAACAGCGGTAAGTCGGATCCCATAGGCGAGTGTTTCTCAATCTGGTCTTGAGGGAACCCCAGACATTCCACGTTGTTGCTTCCTATTAGATCCCTGCCAGACAGTCATAGCGGGAGTTGGGAGGGAGCAAAAATGTGGACTGTCTGAGGAGTCCCCAAGGACCGGATTGGGAAATGCTGTCTTAGTGGTGCTGATGCGTTTCGCTTGAGATTATATGTCTTTGGGTGTTGCTTCTGAAATAACAAGGTGGAACGCAGCCCATGCTTTTCAAAGCTTAGTCCACTGAACCTCAACTTTAAATGTAGTTCTTTTGAAATGAAAATCAATATTGCTCAGTGCACCTTGAATACTGCAGTTCACAAAGCCCTAAAGCAGCCAATTTGGAGCTTTTCCTGCCATATTTATAGTTGAATGTATAGCCTTTTAATTAGCTCACCTGCTCCCTTTCCATACAGTTTGCATAGGGCATTTACAGTTGGGGATTCGGAGATGGGGAGCCAGGATTCAGCACCAGGACCTGGATCTGGAAATTTATATTCTTGAGGCAGTCATGCAAACCCAGGCAGAATATTTCATGTTAATGGAAAAAATTCCCTTTTGGTTCACTGTGGGCAGCACTGGGGTCTTACAGCTCAAGGTTATGGGTTTGTTTCCCACCATATGAATGTGTTTTTCTTGTGTACGTTTTCTCCTAGATTTTAATTAATTTAATTAGAGTTTTTAGCTGATGTCCTAGTACAGCTGAGCAGCTGTTTCAGTTTGTTGTTTTTTTTTAAGATTTTGGTGATGAAATAGAGGATCCTAGATGTTTTTGGGAGGGAAGGTATTAATTTGACCTTGAAAAAGCCCGTTAAGTGGATGGAACCATGTTTGTTTATTTAGAGAGAGATTTTGGGGGTAATCAAAAACCATTAGGAAAACATAGAGGCTCAGCTGGCATCTCTGTGGGCCTGCTGCACCTGAGTTGGTGGGTGGGGGTGGAGGTGTGTGGGTTGGGAGTATGTGGGTGAGTGGATTAGATTTTGTTGGGAGAGGAGGAGAGAGTGATGGGAGGATGAGGGAGAGAGGATTCGAATGGGTAGGGTGAGGAGGAGAGAGGGAAGGGAGGAAGAGGGAGAG
>JAODJX010000053.1:1261643-1288110 GCA_026776945.1 Isichthys henryi
CCCGCGCCCACCCACCCCCCCCCCCCCCCCCCGCGCGCGCCCCGCTCCCCCCGCGGGGGGGGCGCGCGGGGCCCGGGCGCGCGGCCCCGCCCAATTCTGGGCTCTGCTTTACTCTCATTAGTTACAGTTAATTTTGTTGATGGACCAAATAAGACTTGAGAACTCTGGGATGCGTTGGGATGGGAAGGGATTATTATGTTCTGTCGGTCATTAGTGATTGGTTTGACCCACTTCCTTGTAGATTTCGAATTGAGCAAAACAGTGATTGATGGTGCATTTCAAAGCCTTTCCCAACGCAAGTGTGTGCATGCATGTGTGCGATGTGTTGTGAAAACACCCTGTGCTGGACTGGCGTCCTGTCATTTGTAAGGTGAGACGCTTATCTTGTCCTGTTGTGTGGATCGATATAATCCCTTTGATAAGCATTGAACATAGCTGAAGGTACGCATGCATAGAGGTCCAGAAATTGATGTTGTTTTCTTTGCAAAATGTACTGAATGCTTTTTTTTCCATTTTCTGCAGACATCAAAGAAAGATTTACGAACTACGTACTGCTACTCATAGTGTGTCTCCGAAACATGGAGCAGTTCTCCTGGAATCCAGGTAAAACGCATAATGATCAACATCCCTTGGGACAGCAGCAGTGGTGCAGAAGAAATTAATACCTCCAAGCCCTGGAATGTTCTCACTAAGCTTTATTTTGAGTTCAGGACTTTTTTTGTTGTCGGCAATTTAATGCCAATATAATGTTGGTCAAGTGAAAGCTTGAGTGATGATTTGAATTGCAAATATATATCTTGTCATTAGCGTGATGTTACAGATGTACAGATGAAACTTAAACAAAAAAGTTATTGAATGGATAGTATAACTAAAACAGTTATCTGTCTGTGTTAATATCGTGGTTTTTGTTGATTTATACACTTAGATCACCTATGGGTCTTATTTCCTGATGTCTGCATGGTGATCGCCTCAGAGATAGCTGTTGACGTGGTGAAGCACGCCTTCATTACCAAGTTTAACGACATCACAGCAGATGTAAGCTAATCATCCAAGGAAAAATTATCGTTTTTTCCACAGTGGGATGCAAATAATGTATGGAGGGAAGGCGTGTATAGGATTTGCTCTGTGGAGGCATAGAGGAACTCACAATATCTTCCAGCTGATCGTAAATCCAATGGGCACATCTCTGGACCAGAAGGATTTACACATGAATGGTATCCAATTGGCACCAAGCAGATCAACAAGGATTGTGTTAGTTGTGCTGGCACATCTCATCACATTACATTACATTTATTTATTTAGCAGAATCTTTCATCCAATACGATGTACAAGTGAGGGAAGTGTACAGGAGCCAACTAGGCTGAGCTTCTGGTGAAGGTCCAGGTATCTGTGATGTAGTTACGGCACTATACAACACTGTCAGACATAGTAAGTAGCCAAGGAAAGTATTTGAATCAAAAAACAGAGTGCAATAATAACAGGGTTCAGCAGAGAGCAGCTAAGGCTAGTAGAGATGGTTTCGGTACAGCTTGGTCTTGAGGCATTGCTTGACAGTTGAAGGTGTTCGGTGCTGTAGAAACATTAAATTTTTTTATAGAGCCATAATTTCACTGTGTGTGGAACAGCACGTCAGCATAGCCTCAGAGTGATTTCACGCAATCGTACAGATGCAATATGGCCCTGCCTGTTCAGTGCTGACGTTCTTTCCCATCTGCAGTAAATGTGAAGTGATCTTTACGCAGCTTCAGATGTCCTATTCCATGCATGACTCAACATCATATTCCTGCTCTTAATTAGAGGGGTTCGCTTCTAACTTAGACCTCTCAGATCTGAATGCAGCAGATAAATCCTACATGACCTGGGCGACAGTGCGGGGAGGGGGTAGGTTATTGGTGGATCTGTAGGATCGGGGGGTAGGGGGGGCATAATGTATCATAGGAACAGATATGGTTAGTTCCACGTGTCATTAGTGTTCCATGAAAAATGTGGTGTAACACATTTGGAATGTCACAAAGCATATGGCACTAGCACAGTCATGGTGCATGTCACATGTCTTAGTTGTAGGGGAAACACACACACGATACTGATAACTGTCCTGTGTTGTGCATTAGTTATGCAATAGCAAATCGTTCCATAGGTCAAGTGTCCCGTTGAAAGATGTGCCCCTTTAGCATCAGCATCAGTAATGGGCTGATTCTACACAATGTGCGACTCGTGGCATAGTTATGGTATAATTGTATTCTGTTGTAAATAAAGGCAAAAAAAAGCACATGGTCATGTTCAGATAAAGAGCTAGTGGTTTTCGAAATGCAGACGCTTTTCTGAGCTGTCTGCTCGCTGTCAGAATTCGGGAAACGAGAGTCACTTGTCTCTGTCGCGTCCCCAGGTGTACAGCGAATACAGGGCGAGCCTCGCTTTCGACCTTGTCAGCAGTCGTCAGAAGAACGTAAGTCTGAATATGGTCGGGTTTGAAATGTAGGCAGATGTCTGTACTGCCGTCTCGCTGATTCCCACCTTGATCTGTGCCGTTTCTGTACCCTAAGGCGTACACAGACTACAGCGATTCGGTGTCACGGCGAATGGGGTTTATTCCTCTCCCCCTGGCTCTACTGGTACGTTTGTCAATTTCCAGTTGACTATTTAGAATTATGCCTACTGCACTACTGTCCTTATTAATACACCAGGGATTGTGTAAAAATCATGCCATACCAGTGACTGTTTCGTTGTAAAATAATTCCGAAGCCCAGGCATGCACCCATCTATCCGCACCTCTTCCAATCATATATCCAGTAAACAGTCATGGTGTGCTTGGTCCTTATCCCAGAAAGAATAGGAGATAGTCTAGATGGGATGCGAGTATGTAGTAATACGTTTTATGGAAAATAAAATGAAAGTGTGTTAATATTTACTGACCTAACTGGTTTATATGATTTTTGAAAGAAATTAGGTCAGTGTTTCTCAAACCAGTCCTCTGTGAACCCCGGACGGTCCATGATTTTGCTCCCCCCTAATTCCCTGGGAACTGAGAGAGCGAGAACGTGACCCGTTTGCGGGTCCCCAAGGACTGATTCGAAAAACACTGGATTAAATCAGTAGCAAGTGATTTAACTCTTAAAAGCTAAAACATGAGGTTAGATTTTTTATTTTTTTTTATGGGGCTGAAATTGGTATTAGATTGATGTGTGACTGCTTATGGTACAGTGGAATGTCAGGAATGCTTTGTCATTGTGTCTCAACAGCTGATCAGAGTGGTGACGAGCTCCGTGAAAATTCAGGGATCCCTGTCTTGTGTGTGTGTGCTTCTCTTCTACCTGGGGTAAGATGTACTAGATGGTAAAATAATATATAAGCATTGCTCAGTAATGCAACCTCCAGTAAAATAAAACCATTACAGAAACGTTTAATAATTTTAGTAATTCTAATTTTTTTTTGCTTTGTGCTGCAGTTTGTTAGTTTGTCAAGTAGCTTCCTACCATATTAATGTTATTTATGCAGTGTTATTCTCCTGTTTCTCAAACATTACTCAAGCCATGTATAATAACAGGATTCTAAAAAAAGATTCCCTGAACATCTGTGCATTGCTCAGAACTCCATACTGGCTAGTTTTGATTAGTTCTCCAGAGGGTTGTAAGGATCATCCTTGTTACTGTACGTTTTCAGACCCTTAATGATGATGAACATTCGGTCCAAAAGCCTTTAGTAATTAATGGATAGGTTTAACACTGGAGCAGTCACCAGTCCACGCATGCAAAATCACCTTTTTAATGAGGCTGCAAACCCTCTTAAGTCTATCAGCTTTATTTTTTTTGCAAAATCTTTTTACTCTAAGTTTCAGAAGCTGCAGTTCAATTCTGTAAAAAAAAGATATAACCTTTGCAACGCAACACTGTTCTGTTTTTGGGAGCTCAGTGAAGTGCTGTCATATTCAGAGGCTTATGAGTACATTAGAGCGAGTGGAATATAAAATTAGAGTGCGATCATATGAAAGGCTGTGGCAGGAATCATGGCTACAGGATTATAATGCTCGGTGCCTCAAAATGCTGTCTGGGGTTTTGCAAGTGAGTCTGAAATATCGTTAGAATTGGGGCCCAGTCCAAATGCAGTTCCTCTGTTATGGTACCTCTGTTTGGGCTCTAAGGCACTGGGTTCCTGGGCAGATGACGGAGCCTGAGATTATCTTACGGGCCTCATGCTGCAAGCAGATCAGCGCATCTGTCCCAGTTTCGTGCGATTATGGATTGGGAGGTTAAACCTAAAACTGCTGGTCTTGTGTGAGTGACTGTACTGTACCATGAGTTTAATGGATCATACTGTGAAGCCATGCAGGCAGTTGCAGAGCTTATTCATTTAGATAATGGCTTCCACTGTTGCCTAAATGTGTCTTAAACATGGAGTGCCTGTTGTTGCAGGTTCGACGGACTCACCCAGTAATGTGAGGGTAGCCATACATACGTACCATTTAGCATCTTGGAGTAACCTAGCTTGTTTTTTGTTACCGTGCTGACTTAAATCGCTTTGCTTAATTGACTTTTTATGATTCTTGTATGTCAAAATAATCCCTGCTAAAACGACAGTTAGCCCCATCATTTAGCTACGTCATCTTGCATAATACGGTGCATAATAACCATATAATATTTATTCATGTATAGTTTTTTTTGTTAATGTATTATGTTAATGTAATGCGTTTTATGGCTTTGGAAAAAAGTTTGCATTGTAATATTTAGGAACTGAAAATTAATTATATAGCCAAAGAGAACTTATTGTTTACCAACAGAGTCTGTGAAATAAGTTGATGGTGTTGCCTTGAGTATTTGCCAACAGACACAAAGCAGAACTGACAAAAATCAATCAGTTTTTCTCAATATTGTCTCTTTGGAATATAAAATATTTCCTTACAGCAGAAGATGAATGTCTTCTCATGACCAGCTCCTATTTGCTTTTCCCCCTCTTCGGTCATTTTTGTTTTAATTTCTCACAAACGCACCACATGGTCTGTGAGTGAATCAGACAGCAAGGAGGAGAATGATTATGATCGTCTTGGAGAGCGCGTGGAGAACTCGTAGAAAAGCAACGGCAGTAAACTTTAAAATGATTTGTTACATAAACTAAAAAATTTTGAAAAGGACTCGACTAGAATTGCGAAGTTTTCTAAGTTCTGTTTCCTGGGACTGAGTAAGACAACCTTAGCAGAACTTCTTGGTGGTTTAAGCCCAGCAGACTCAGTGGTCTCTGCAGTTTGACAGTTGCATGTGCATGAAATGTCGATAATTACCATTGCACATTGTGTGAGCCTGTCAGGGAGGCACAGTGGCGCAGCAGGTAGCATTGCCTATTTGTGTGTGTGGTGTTTGCATGTTCACCCTGTGTAGGCATGGCTTTTCGGCAGATTCTCCGGTTTCCTTCCACTGTCCAAAAACATGCAACATAAGTCCAAATGACTGCTCGATGAGTCATCGGATTAATCAGTAGATTACTCAGTTATTGATATTATCGACATTGATAGTGACAGCCCTATTGCAGGATATTCTTGACTATAAATTGTTTCAAATGTACTGGCCTGATTTTGCTGTCCATGTTAATGAAAAAGGTAATGAACGTAAGTTGAGGGTGAATTTTTTCATTGTCGAAAGTTCACTGCTATTTTCACACATTTCGAAGTTCAGTGAGTGTGACACCGTATAAAATACAATGATTGACTTCGCCGGGATTTATCTGGAACGCTTTCAGATATACCATGTAGTTTGTTCCGTTGAATGATGGAGGAAGTTTTTAGCCAACCACAGATCTACCAGCTGGGGTCGTGTTGCTTCAGCAGCCCATCTGTCTACCTGCAGGATGATCACCCTCAAAGTGCTGAACAGCATATTGCTACTGGGGAGGTCCTGCCAGTACGTCAAGGAGGCCAACATGGAGGAGAAGCTGTTCCAAGCCCCACCAGCAGCCGGACCTGGGAGAACTCCCAGCAAGGGCAAGTTCACAGTTCACCCAGGTAGGGACCGGCACAAGACGAACTCACGGAGGTTGGCCTTAAGGCATGTTTCCTACCGTTGTTCTAGAGAAGAAGCACCCTCACCTATTCTCCAGCTGTGATTTCAGACATACTTGGTGATTAATATAATCAACTAATAAAATCCTTTCTCTAATTATGAATTTAATGTATAGAGTGAATGATATTAATTACATTTAAATGTGGCATTTCATTGGTAGCAGTCAAAGTAGAGTGATTTCCTGACAAACATACAGGACATACAGCTGTCATGTTAAATCAAATGAATATTTTCTGAAGTCTTACTTAACTGGATTTATAAGAGGTTGTGGTACATATCTTTCTTGGGATCTTCACATTTGCGGCATCTCTGACTGGCACATGCTAGAAATATGAGCAATATTTATAAGTTTGAAGATGAGCACTCGTGAGTTTTCACTTGTTAACACTCCTGAGTGTTAGTCGAGCTAATCCCAAATTTGGCTTTTAGCTGTTAAGGATGGCGACATCCTGAGATATTTGGGGCTCGTACAGCACATCAACCTACAATGCAACCGTCCAATAGGCTTCCAGTATTTTTACACATCCTTGTCAGCCAATTAAATTGCAGAAAGTGTTGAGAATCATCTGGCACACAGCTTGTTGTCTTTTAGAAATATCACTGTGGCGTAAGCTTAAGATCACTGTGCCTTTTGCAGCAGTTTAACTTTATATTGTATTTATGGATAAAGTTTTATAGATTGCAGTCAAAGAGTAATGTCTGTTTTGTCGACTCCATGCCTATTTGCTGGAATCCTGCGTGTGGAGAACCTTAGAACAGCTCATGTGATGCATTTCCTGGTTCTAGGTCTGAGGATCTAGGTTTTTGTTTTCCTCCCTAAAGCAGCACTGCTCAGGTAGCGGAGGTGGAACTGCACTTCTTGGGCTCCTTCAGTGAAAGGCACAATCATTTCAGGGTTGCACTCTGGCAGTAATTTTGAAAGGCCCCACAGATTAGATGAGGTACGCCTGTTTGTTACTGGTCAGCTCATTCAGCGATTGAGAGATTCTGAGGATTAGATTGTATGCAGTTTGTGTACCTGCACAACCGATCCAACCAACCAACCAAGCAATCGATGGAAAGCAACATTCTTAACCGGAAACATAAAAACACTAATTCGTAATCAGTTGCTGCACTATTGATTCAGCTAATTCAGTAGAACAGGGTGCCCCCCAATTCTGATCCTGGAGGGCCAGTCTGCACCACAGTTTGCAAATTTCCCTGCTCAAGAACACCTTACTCAGCTCACCAGCTAATTGCCAGGTTTAGTTGGTGTGTTTGAGCAGGGAAATCTGCAAATTGTGTCACAGACTGGCCCTCCAGGATCAGAATCGGGGATCCCTGCAGTAGAAGTTTAATCTCTCACTGCAAACACATACAAGCCTGCATTTGCGTTGCAGGTTTTTGACCTTGCCCAGCTTGCCTGTGCTTTCAGCTAGCATGCTGACTAATACCGTGCCCACTGGTATTTTGTTTGCGCCCATTCTGTCATCTATTGCACTTTCTTCTAGCCTCCCCTGGCCCCAGATTCTATGATTATGTCTCTCATAAGCGTTCGCTTCCCGGCTGAGGTGTGCGCCCCACACTAGGCCCACGCTCAGTGGTTGCCTTGCGCTCTGTCTCCCTGTCTCTGCCTCAGGGCCTGGGGCCCTTGAGAACCCTCAGCCGCACAAGACAGAACAGCCTGCAGTTCTGGCCAATCCCTGCTCTTTGTGCTCCCTGCCCCGCCCCGGCTTCTTGTTGCCCCTAACCCCAGGTATGGTCCAGACAGTCCCCAAGTCATGTGCTGGCTGCTGACAGCTGCTCTTCCCGCAAATCCTGCTGGGCAGTGACCCGGCATTCTGCAGCAGCACTCGCAATTACATGCAAGCTTTAGTTAACCTGACAGAGAAAGGCGCTTAAAGCTTAATTTTTTATAGCAGAAGGACATAAGATGCCCTGCACATTTTTACGTTTTTGAATTAAAAGCTACCGAAATGCGTACATATATGTATTTTTCCTAGTGTGTGTCTGTCTTACTTAAGCATTTACTAGGCTTGGCCAGTATTTAGTTTTTCATACCTTCATATCATCCAGTCAGTATTCCGCAGTACATGGTATTTCGACGGTGTTTTCAAAAGCAACGCTATTCCAGTCTAGTTCTTATTCTAGTTCTATCTTAAAATCGCCCCGATGATTAATTTTGGCAAAAGAAAATAGCACCCAAAAAAACCCAACATGAGCATTCACCATCGCTCGCAGTATCGCTCAAAACCCATGCAACGTTTTCATTTCAGGCAACATTCATATTCCGCTAATGCACCCAAATGACAAGCGTGCCCCTAGGCAGAGAAAGGGCTCTGTTTTTCATGTTGGGCTGATGTTCACTTTAAGCTTCTTAACAGCAGGAAGTGGTTTGCTGTCCCGTTTGTGACATTTATATTCCAGAACTTGGAACTCTGAAATGACAGCTGAAATGCGGAGCTACAACACCTGAAATTACATTTTTGTTTCTTTTCTTTTTTTTTTACTGGAGGCAGTTTTCTGGTTAATGTTCAGTCACTGGTTTTATGGTTGATTTGTTTTTCAAATCATTGAGTCAAAGTAGTTAGCCAGAGTGGTGGTTGAATTTGAGGTGATTTTGAACCATTACTTTTCGAGATTGGGTCCTAATTTCCCCATTTCCTTGTTTTTTTCGTAGGTGATCTCCTAAATGAAAACTTGTCAGCCTCTATCACCAACCAGCCGGTCCACCGGGAGGAGAATCTAACCAGCGAGCTGCCCAAGAGTAACTCGGATCAGTTCCTGACCACGCCCGACGAAGCCGAGGAGAAGGACTTACCTCAGGATGGGTCTGAACTCAAGCACAGAGCCCCCAAGAAAGATCTGCTGGAAATAGACCGCTTCACAATATGCGGGAATCGCATTGACTAGCCTTCTCAGCCTCCTCTTCGAATCCGCGCGGGGGACGCGACCTGGCGTAGCAAACACTGCCAAAATCGTTCCTTGCCAAACAAGAGAGGCACTAGAGTATTTATTGAAAATACGTATAATTTATTGCTGACTGAAGAATCGTATATACCCCCATCTCCCGTACACCGACCCAACTTCTGGATGTCCAACAGAAGAGCCTGGTGATAGAGGACCACGCAGTACTCCTGTGAGAATGGTGAGCGGGGTTTGCGTGACCCCACCATCGGGCTGCTCGCACATAACGACGAAGGACTCCAGAGTCTTCCCATCTGTTATTCGGAAGGCTCTCTGTACCGAGGAATGCACCTCGGGCACTTCCGGAACAGATTCGCGTCCTTTTTTTTTTATTGAAGAAAGCAGCGTAAAGGATGCTGGTCAGGGACTGCGTATCTCATCAATTCCCCTTTTCCCGTATCAAAATGCTTTGAAGTCAAAACCTGTGAATGAGTCAGTAATATCCTTTTCTTCCCACTTCACCCTTGCTGTTGGGAAAACAGTCCTCTCTGTTCTGTTTAGTTTTTTCTCTTTTCTTCCTGCTTTTCACATTTGACGACCATGCGATAGTCGTAATGTAAGCCGCACCTGTGAGTTTGTCCCGATTGTAGTCGAGCTGGGTAACATGTTACTTCTGGCGATTCTTGGCCCCTTGGATAAGTCCAGAACTAACAGCCAGAAGAAAATGAGCTGACGCTTTCACTGGAGATGGCAGTTTGGTGGCATCACTATGCTAAGATATCGCCTATTTTGCATTTACTTTATGGTTTTGTATTCAAATGCACTGTAAACCTCATAAAACAATGTACATAGTCCAGGAAACCTGTCCTGTTACGTACACTGAGCATATTTCACAGTTTAATATGTTAATGTTTTTAGCTACATTATTGAGTGTACTATTTGATGTGGTTCGCATATCGAACTCATTCAAATTAGCTTTGAATTCTGCACTGATGTACCACGTGGTCATAAGATTCAGGTTTTTTTTTTTTTTTTTAAACGTTTAGATACATTTTTCTCTACAGACACCATTGACCACTTCAGTGTTGTTCGTATTTCTCATGAACCAAGTCATTTACTGGCAATTTTCTTAGAAGTGCATTTTGAGACGGGAGCAGATGAAACGCGCTTTACTCTTTTGTTGGTTTTAATAAAATTATGAGCTCTGATAAACTTTCAAGAAAATACACATTTATGCGAACACATTGTAGAAGTTTTTCCCCGTACATTTAATTTTTTCGCAAACTGAATGCGATTCCAGATGCAATACGAGATGCAAAAGTTTTTATTCACATTTGTCCTGTGTAGTCTCTGAACCAGAAGTTTCTCATTTATTAAATCACAATTCTATTTCCACAATGAAATAGTCCTGGAAGTAAAATGACCCACAGTAAGAATTTAATAAATTTAATAGAGTTTTACTTAAACATGCAATTAAAGGGCATGACACACAATGGTTTGGATAATAAAGCAATTATTTCTAAGCAACTCAGTACTATGTAAACCATGATTTCCATACCAGCATCTACAAAATTTCACTAGCAAAAATGTTTGTCTTCATTGCATAATATTGCTCATGAAATAATGATTAGAATGAGGCTTCTGTTTTTGAAACATTAGACCATAGTATTTTAACAATTTGGATGGTCTGTCAAATAGCATTGCATGGAACAATTTTGAACACTTCAAAGTATCTTTGTAATGTGTCGTAAGCATTATGAGTAATGGTTTCAAATATTTCAATTTTATGTTTAAGACAAAGATCTGCAAATTTGTAAGAAATGCTACACATTTTTTTTGGGGGGGGGGAGTAATAAAAGTTTTTTTGTTATGTTGTTAACTTATTCCGTTGTTGAAGGGCTGCCATTTCTTATTTTAAAAAGGTGATGTGTCTTACACTTTTCTATCGAGATGGAAATGTCCCCAAACTATTTTTTTTTTTTTAATTCACCCAAGTAACATATTGTTGTTCTGTAATTGGATGTGTGTTGATGAGATTTGGGGAAGGCTGAGTTTCGCCTGCCGGGGCTGATGGTTGATGTCTATGGCATACAGTGACTATGCAGTGAGAACGTCAGTCCTTAAAGATGGCATTGAGCGAAGGTACTGAGGAAGGAAGAGTGAGTGGCAGTGGCCTGACAGTAGACGTGATGGCGTAAATGATCAGTTTATCTGCCTCCTTGAAGGGCACCATACATCTTGATGTTGTGTTCGTTGTGCAGCTTAACTTAAAAGTAACTCAAATGGATGGAGGAAATCAACCGCTAAGTTAACTTTTATTTGTTATTTGTTTTTCTTTGATGTAAGCAACGTATTCAGCTTGGAAGATCAAAAAGATTGGCAGTCTGTGTAGAATATGTACATGGGGCCTCAGACCTTACAGTTGACGGACACATTCATGCCGTAAATTTAACCATAAACGCATAGGTTTAACTTCTCAGACATAGTTTAGCATGACAAATTAATTTTCTTGCTCCAAACTTGATAATGTGAACAGACAGCCACACTGTCTTATAAAGTACATTTTACAAATGTACCTAACATTAAGTTCCTCTCAATATTGAACCGCTAGAATGCGGTATTACAGAAAATGAGTTTAAGAAACCCCTGAGCTTAATTTTGAACTGAGCATTATGCAGCTATCAGAACGGCAATGTAGAATATGGGTAATCAAATTCGGGGTGGACTGACCCCAATTTTTGCATATTCCCAGTGAACTTAAAAAGCTGTTATGAAAAGGACATTTGATACTGGGAATCACCATGGATGTGAGCAACAAAAACAATGGTAGAGGTTTGTATTTCGTGCAATTGGAATGTGAAATATCAACGTCTGCCAATACAGACTATGAAGAACACAGCTGTATCAGCAAAAGAATGGCAGTTTTCCTTGGCAAAAAATTGCTGACCGAGTCAATGTGTGTGTTTATAAAACTGTTGTATAAAGTTGTATAAAGGCTATTTTACTCATTAAACATTTGCCAGACCTGTGCGGTCTGAAATGATAATTTGGCTGTATTATTCTGCCTGAATAGATTGTGCTTGTGTGTGTGTGGATTTTTTATATTTAATGTTTGTGTAACCCAAATGGAAATAAATGCACCTGACACAAGTTGTAAACATGAACTGTAATTGTAACTGGTAGGAGATGTCCTGCTTCTAATGTTTATTTTCTTAGTTCTCGCTTACCTTTAGGCGCCAGCTTATTATAACTCGCCCTATAGCCAACAGGAAGAAGACTAAGGCCCGTATGGCAGCTGGGATCGATCACGACCCCCACCTCTCACACAAATAGAGCAGCTGACAGAACAGTGGCTGATAACTGATGGCATCCCTGGAGGGGCACCTACCTGGATATTTGCTCCTATATAAACAGTAAGTTTGTTGCATTTATAATTAACATTTGTTCTTCCATTGATCCTACAGGGTCAGACGTTGTCATTACACATTATATTTCCAGAACACATCTATACTGTATGCAGTAAGGATATATTTGCCGTTGTCTTGAGCTCATGTCTGCACTGAAATTATATTTCTCAAGCTTAACAAAATGTCATCTTTGTCACTTCCAGCTGCCTGTTAAGGTCCATCTGGAGAAGCAAAATAAAGAAAGCTTTCTAAGTATGGACCACTTGGCAGTTCAGATTTTAAAACAAGACAACTAGAATGGTTAGTGGATGTCTAAATGTGGATGACTACACTTAATTGTTTTCAAGGGATGATTTGAAAATTAAAGCACACGTGTCATTTTTATTAGCAAGAAATCATGAAAAAAAATTTGCAAATGTGACAGCTGACTGGTGATGGTTTTGAGCAATTAATTAAAGAGGCAGATTGTGTCTCTGGGAACTCGCGCATCTCTGCAGTCAGCCAGATTGAGTGGAAGTTCTTCTGCTTGCAAATTTGGTGGCGTAGCTGGGTATCTGTCTTCCCTGATTGTGGCAGTGTTGTGTAAAACACTATATGCCCGGTGCAGGGTGACCCAGAGCCCATGGATGTGTGTGGTTCTTGCACCTAGTCCTGCACAGTTCATGTAAGGTGGTATTTCCCAATCAGGGGCCTGTACTACGAAGTGGGGTTACTGGCTTATTGGGGTAACTTGTCGGATTTAAGGTAGTCTGAGCAAAATATAAGTGAACGAATATACTGTGGAACCTTAAATCCAATGTCACCCCGATAAGCCAGTAACCCCGCTTCGTGGTACAGGCCACTGGTCCCAGTCCCACTGGGAAAGAGCAAAAACATGGATCGGCTCTGGGTCCCCAAGGACCGTTTTGGAAACGCAGGTGTAAGGAGTCAGGACAGAGCAAACAGTGGTATTATCTGGATAACAATAAGACCCATAAGAAATGAAGAACACCACGTATGCTGGATGGACAAAGTGAGACTACAGTAAGAGGGGAAATGTCCTGCTCGCTTGTTAAATCAAGTGAAGGAATTGCACTGCAGCTGAGAAAGGCCATAGACGAGAGTCAGGAGGATCAGTCTGGTTAACACAGGTGCAACAGATAGCATGCGGAATGTAGGACTGCCTCCTAAATGAAAGAGGGCAGGTGTTGGCCATGGAAGACACGCTATGGTTCTTGGTAGGTCGAGGTCACCGGGAGAAAAAGAAGGCACGACCCGTATGGGGATCGAACCCATGACCTTGGTGTTATTAGCACCATGGTCTAACCAGCTGAGCTAACTGGCCAAGTGGTGAAAAAAGTCAGCTCTACCACAAGCAAAAAGTGCAAAAGAATTGTTTTTGAGCTAGAGTGTGCCTGGGGGCGCAAAAGTGAGCCCCTGACAGGTCCCACTGAGAATTGAACTCGGATCGCTGGATTCAAAGCCCAGAGCGCTAACCATTACACCATGGAACCACAGAATACATCGCACCCCTGCCGGTCATGAGCTCCAAGTCTCCCGTCACGTGTTACCAGACCCCAGGATTGAACCAGGGACCTTTAGATCTTCACTCTAACGTTCTCCCAACTGAGCTATTCCAGCACACTCCGAGGCGCTAGCAGATAAGAGTAAGTGATGGACAGGGAAGGGGCCATTCGGTAGGTTGGGGTCACGAGGAGAAATGGAGCATTTGGCCCATACAGGAACAGAACCCGTGACCTTGGCATTATTAGCACCAAGTGCTAACCAGTCTAGCAACAGGAGGTATCAGCTACATCTGAAGCAAAGGTGCAAAATAAACATTTTTTACTTTATGAAAATATTCTGTCATTACTTGCACATTAATCCTGTGCGAGGATTTCCTGTTTACATAATCTCCCACATTTACCAAAGGGGCATTGATAATGATGTGGGCTTCTATCCATGCAGCTAAAAGCATTGCGAAATGCTGAAATATAAAATTATTCTTCCTTAAATTGCTCATTGCTAAAGCTTAAAACCAACTAACTTGCAATTCTGTGGAGCTCTTTATTAATGACCATCTCAGGCTTCTGTCGAGTACAGTACCACAGTAATAAACTGATAGCATACTTCATGAATGGATCAGCATGCAATTGCTTTACCAGTATATTCAACATATATTATACAAAAATATTTCCATTGCTGGCAGTAGGCAATACATAGAATTTAACTGAGAGTGAATCCACAATGGCAAGGCAGAAGAAAATTGTTCAAATAAATTGTGTTGTAATAACATTTATGAAGATCATCAGGAAATGGCAGAATGTCTAATCGGGAACCTGATGCTTGTTCCCAACATAAATCTCAGTGAATAATTTAAACGTCCATGTCCTCCAGTAAATGGCACGCCATATTCGAGAACTTATTAGTAACCGCAGGCTCTGCCGGTGTTCTGACACTTAACTTCCAGTTAACTTCAAGTAAGCCTGGCCCCGAGCAGGTTAGCCTTGAAAAGGAAGTTGCCATAGCAACTGAGCGAGATTCACTGTAATCTCACTTTCTGGAAAAGGAAACCTCAAGTGTCTGGAACTTTGAACTTATATGTCTGGGTGAGTTGGAAAACCAGTCGAGTTGGTAGACAGACGTACTTAGACTTTGATAGCCATTTTGGGATTTTTTGGGTTTTTTTTTTTTTGTAATAATAAATGATAACAAAACTAATAATAGAACATGGCGTGGAATATTCATTTTACAAAATAAAATATGGATGACAGGTTAGTACAAAATGGGACGATGAAGAGATGACAAGAAAGGCGGGACAATGAAAAGACAGGACATGGCAAGACAATGAGGGCAGCGACTTTCAGGCTGCCTGAATCTGATGCTTTGTTAGAGTTCGAAATGACACCAGTGTCCTGTGTGCCGAATTTGATGCCGCATGTAACGATGCTTTTCAAGTATAATATTACGCTTTAATCCTCAAATGCCCTCATTTCCAAACTGAAAAGACCATATGCTGATACAAAGGACCTTGTAATATATGAATGGGTGTAATGTGTAATGCAATAGATAAAAATGGATAAACGTGGGGGGAAATAAAGAATAATGGAGCATCACGAGCGGGTGGGAGAGACAAGTGGAAGAGTGAATGGAGCCCGAGGCGTGATATAAAAATGGAACAGTTTTCATTATCGTCTTTAAAAAGACAATCAGAATTATGCACCTCTCTCTCCTACACTTTTCACAGCATGCAGACACTCGCTCCATACCGGAAGCCTGTCCCAAGCAGCACAAAGCACAAGGCTTCACTACACAACAAGAGCCATACTCTGGCCATTATTATAATTCATATTAATGCTGAAGTAGTGAATTTCAGTCACATCTTTTAAGGATTTTTTTAGTGTGTCAAGACAAAGCTAGACGACGATAGATGTAATTTCCTGAAATTCAGGTGCAGTATTGTTCAAAAGTCTAAGGCAGTCAAATTGCGATGAAATTCCTCCGCCGGCATTTGAACCAGCAACTTGCCATAGAGGTGCAAAGTTCCGGTCCGAAAATTACAAATCCAGACCACGATTTTGTTTCAACCAACCAGTTGAGTATAATGAGTCACATTCACAGAGTTCTCAACTGGTTGGTTGAATCAAAATCTTGGTCTGGATCTATTCTTTCCTGACCTGAACTTTCTACCTCTGCTTGCCACTAATAGACAAAGCATCCTAACCCACTGTCGCCTAAAACTATCCTGCTTTGTGTTCAACCATGTGTCTCAGAGCTAAAAAAAGAACCTGTATTTAACTGATACATGCAATGGAACTATATGACTCCCAGCAATAAAATCACTTGAATGGACTTTGCTGGTGCTTCATTAAACAGTGACTAAAGGCCCTTTATTGGCATGACACTTACAGTAGGCTTTTAAAGCTCAGCAGGGATGCAGTGTTGTATCTTCTGCTGCAAAATGAAGTGACTCAAATCATCTGCTTTGTCACTGCGCTGTTAACTGCGCTTTGTCACACTGGCACAAAGATGCCTGACCTCATGCTGGGCCTTCTGTTCCCAGTAAGCAGGCCCTGTTGTGTGTGGCAATACTTAGGCTCTCCCTGAATTGGAGATCAAAGCCGGCGTTGCTTGGAGAGGGCGCCTCGTCTAAGTCAATCCCTGTCGTCACTTATAACCCGTTTCTTAGTACGAGTTGGCAGGGCGAGAAACGCTGGGAAAATCTCTGTAAATCACTGCGGTTACAGAACTCACCTCTGCAGTGTCTCAGGGCACGGGATCAGTGACATGCTGGCACACCAAGATTCATTTAATGAGCAACCTCAGAGAGCGATCATTTCCATTTACAATGCCTTTTAGGTTAACATATTTGCTGTATGTTTACATTATTGCTTGGTGGTAAAAGTGCTGATTGATGAGCCAATTCATCACATTCTGTTTATCTGACATATTCAGATATGTTTATTCAGTTATATTTCAAGGCAAATTGAATTAATTTATAATTTAATCTTTTCTTTTTTTGTCTATCTTACCTGGGCACCTTGTTTCTTATTGTCTGATTATTTTAAATACAGCAGGTATTCAGGAGTAAAAGTTATCATATCGATGTCAGCAATATGAAAATCATGAGACCCTGGAAAAGTGTGACATGGATATGAACCCCTGAGAGGCAAGAGGCTGATTTTTAAATCACCCAACCATGCAAGCTAAGTCTGTCTATGTGGATCATCACCCTGGGCTCTGAAGGACAATGTCCTCGTCTTGTCTTCTTACTTACAGTCTACACTGAGCTCCTCGCCGTCATTTAATTAGATGTGCTTGTAGAAGTGGCGCTCCTCCAAATCCCCCCCACCACCCCAAAAAAACACATTAGTTGTATCAGTTTGTTTTTAAAATATTAAGACAAAGTGATTGAAATAAGGTCAGTGTCTGATTTCTTGTTATTTATTTTGCTTTTAGTTGAACACTGACCTTTTCTGAATCATCTTGGGTGCTACCATGTTTTTGCCGACGGAGGAGACCGAATCGGAATAGCATGGGCTGAGGGTCTGAAACGTATCCGTTTTAATTTACGTTAATGTAAAGATTACATGTTTAGCTGTAAGGTCACAGTGGGCTCCTTCGGAGTTCTCTCACTGTTCATTTTGCATATGTTTTACTGTTTATCCCGGCAGGTAAGACAGACTTTGTATAGCCTGTCTCTTTCTGTCATGCTGTTTCATCATCGTGAGTCTTTTATTCATTTCATTAAGAGCAGTGTTTCACAACCCAGTCCTTAGGGACCCCCAGACAGTCCACATTTATGCTCCCTCCCAGATCCCTGCCAGACAGCCCACACTTTTGCTCTGGGAGTTGGGAGGGGAGCAAAAACATGGACCGCTGCAGGTTCCCGAGGACCGGATTGGGAAACACTGTACCCTGAGGGTGTTGTCGCTGGTCTTGTCACCTCAGTACTCCCTCCTCCCCACACATCTTCCAGTTGCCCCAGTCCCCTTGCATGTTTTCACCCTCTGGCATGTTAGAATCACACTGTAACATGACATCCAGTGACCAGTCAATGCATTCCCTGTGTTTGGGTCTTGTGGTTCTGTCTGAGTGAGATTCTGCATTTCCAGGGCAAGATTGGCAACTCTCACACATCTGGCGTGACGCTCACGCTTTCAGACTCTCACGCTCCCGCAAGAAATCTTACGGCAGATGTATATTATTCCATTCTAAACCTAAAATTAGCTACATCAAAAGCACTGGGGCAGTTTGTAAACCCTACAGACTATTTACAAGGTAATAAAACTGTTATATACACGTAAACGTGAGCGCAGACTTGTCTCAAATTGAAAATCTCACGCCAGCCAGCTGAACAAAGTTGGCATCCTTGGTGTTCATCAGCTTCAAACCACAAGATACAGGAAAAATAAACTAACCTTCTCTTAACTTTACCAGTCGGAATGGTTTATATGGAAAGATTTAAATGTCAGTGAAAAGTGACCTTACTGAGATGCTAAGGAAATTAGCTCGTGTATGCTGCTGATTTGGCGGACATTGTGAGGCTGTTGTGCTTCCCACACCAGGAATATCCAACCAGGTCCACCTCCCTGAAGCTTCCACTTCACCAATGCAATCCATTCCTCTGCCATTGTGGCTCCCACAGCGCCTCCACTGCCAGGGGTAACACACATGCACGCACACACAGACACACAGAGCGCCATCGGCGCTCACTCCTCCTGCACACGCACACACTCATTCACTCACTCACAGAGGCTCGCATCCACTCAGCACCGGAGGAAAGCACTCTCAGAACGCGGGAGCAGAGAGGAGGGAGTTGCCACAGTGTATCTCCTGCTGGCAAGTCACCGATCCTGGGGGAGATGTTCACCATCCCTGAGGAGCACAACTTAACTTTTTTGCCCATCGTTTTGGAATACTTTATTTGTTTTTAATTTATGTACTAAGAACCAACACAGATTCCAGTTGAATAAGATTTTTTAACCTTCCTAAGATAGTCCTCTTCCCACTGTTTGCTGTTTTTGAAGCTGATTTTCGTCCTGCTCTAGTGGACCTGTCTGCTGTTTGTCATGGTCCAGAAAGTGGGGATAGTCATTCTGCTCTGTCTGGGCTTCGCTTCCAGTGATCAAGACTCACAGTCAGGAACTTTGGATTTTGGGTTTGTTCCCTCCGGAGTTTACGAAACACATGCCTATTATGAACCAGGACCCATAGGGATTCTCTTTCACATGGTCCACGCTTTCTTGTATGTGGTGCAACCCAATCCATTCCCCAGAGGTAAGCTTTGTTGTAGCTGTTGTTCCCAAAACTCTTTGACTGGTGCTGGCTGGAATGTATGGCTCCCCTAACTGGGCTTTCCGAAAAGTATGTCACGGTGCGCAATTAAAAGTGATCGCATGATGGAAGTTTACCGTTACTCTGTCAAAGTTACGGCGTCTACGACTAGTAGCTATATTGCAAATTCCGATAACAAAAGAGAAGCATCGGTCGATTATAAAACAATATCTGGAAACAAGTTCCTAAGTTACCTTCTGACTAATAATAACAGGGAGGAGAATAAACAAACACAAAATTATGAACAGTGTTATATAGTGCAAAGTCTCATGTTCAAAATAGCGCTGAAGTTGTTCTTTAAATATGTTGTTAAAAGTTGCTGTTTTGAGTAGTCAAGCAGAGAGCCGTTGAGAAAAAGGAGGGCAGGTGTCCACTTGAACCAGCTTTAAACGTGTGCCATTTTCATCCCCTGCAACCAATTAGAAAATCTTGCGATTAGGTGTAGCCTGACAAGTCACCTGTCTGATTCGCTAATCGTATAATCTGGACTGCCATATGTCGTTTGCTTTTGTCGCCAGCTCGTTTAAGCTCAGGTCACCGCCGGCTTGACTGTAAACCGGCGGCGTGATTGGTGGTATGTGTCGGTCGTCGATATCCTGTTAATCATCTCCAAATCTATTTTAAAAACAATTTCAGTTATTGATATTTGACTAACGTGATTGACCTTATCATTAATTTGTTTGCGTTCGGGTCCATTGTAGAAATCAAGTTACATAATAAATTTAAACGTTTCCATTCGTGTTTGAGTCCCTTAGTCTGTGACCCCGTTAAAGTCTGTCCCCTGCATCAAACCAGTTAACAAATACATCACTTCCTGTCATGTGCCATCAAGGCCAATAGGTCATCATTGTAAGTCTTGTTTTCATTTTATCTTTATTTATTGTTTAAGACAATACAGCAGTTGTGCCCAAGAGGATTAAAGCCTATGATAGGTTACTGTACTGAGTCAGACACTCTACCCACTGTACCACCTACTGTCCTATTGTGTTTCCCTTTGTCCTTCCTGCTCTGTATGACACAGAAGTAGCAGTCAGCCTGTGACGTAACTCCTAAATAGTCTTTCAGTCGTCTAGCAATAAAATGGAATAATAAGTCACATCAAAGCGAACTCCAATAATCCCTTTGTGTGGTGCTGTTATTACCATGAAGGCCCCTAAGTGTCCAAAACCATTCTAGCACTTTAAGGCACACATTAGTGTCATCGGTTAGACTGTCCTTATCGAGTCGCTGGTGCTATTCAGAGAAGCAAGGGATGGTCCTCTAGGTGTAAATGAAGGGCGAAGAAGCATGAAAGTAATACGCCGTGTGCTTCATGAAGGCCACCTTCGCAGCACAATCCCACCTATACACACATATATATTATTATTTTACATTTCTTCTTCTTTTTTAATTTAGAACTTCCTACAGAATTTCCTTCCTTGCTACGCCTTAAAGGTATTGTGTGATATGGGGCCCCTTGGATTGTACTGAACTCAGCAGTCATAGGAATTCGAAATTTTAGCCAAGAGACTTACTGTCAGGAAGTGTGCCAAAGCAGTGTACGTTTTCCTATGTGCTATCAATGTGTTATTTAAATGCTGGTGTGAATTGAATCTGGGCTTTTCTCCCAGATGGCAGAAGAACAGATGTTGGGCAGCTGAGGAAAGAGAAAATTAACGTCATGGATTTACGTTTAATTAGGATGTGCGGAAAATTCTTCGCAAACGAAAGAAACGCTTTCATTCCGAGAAGAATATTTAGGACAGCTGTTAGATCTGGACTCGTATCTTCTGCCTAAGATATATTCTTGAATAGGCTATTTTAGATGAATTTTAGTACAATATTCTGCTACATTAGTGGGTAAACTGGAAAACTGTGGGGTCTTAAGTCTTTTTAAGTAAGAGTCTCTGCAAAGCAATAAGTAAATTAATAAATACAAGTATCAGCAGATGGTTTCGACCAAAATGACTAAGACAGCTTACAGTACTGGGCTTTGCCCGCACGTGCCTCTGGATATTGGCTTAAGCTTTTTAGATAGAGTGTTTTCTTCACAGCCAAATATCCGCATGACAGTCTAAATGTGAAGAGCAACACATAATCTATCATATAAGTTATAAGCATGCGAAATCAATAGCTTCACTGAATGCACTTTTAATGTCTCAACAGCTCGCCTGCGTCCCCCAAAGACCTTAACATAAATAATAAAGTGAAACACACAAGTCATGCAATAAATGTCCTGTTTTCTGCATGTGCTGCTGTTAAATCCTGTACAGAATACAGGACCAGGGCAACTCTGTTTTAATGTCAATAATTATTTCAGCAGTCAGTGAAAGGAATTAATCAGTGAGCCCGAAACAAAGCATTTCAGCTTTTTCTTTTGCTATTTTGTGCAGTATTTTTTTATTATTATTTTTTTTTAACATACTCATGACATTTTCATTTTTAATACCCACTGCTTGCATGCAGCGTTTTAACCTCAGGCATTCGTTAATGAAGATACATGCACGGGATTCCATGAAAAAAACGTTACGAGCGGTACACTAATGTGTCAGGAATTAATTTTGCATATCGCGTCATATACCGCGACTATGTTACATTACTAGATTTGTATAATTTATATGGAGCAGACAGACTGTTGTGCCTTCATATGCGAATTCCCATTAAATAAGCCATTGTGTGGTGCAGTTGGTGTTGAGGCTACAGGATGAAAACAAATCCACGCGCAGCAATGGATACCTCTTGGCTTATGACTGTTCAAGCTGAGCGCACAGTGCAGTAAAGCTGGATTTCCATTAGTATGATATCAGTACTGAGAATTACTTCATTACAAGCCTCTGAGTATGAACCACTTGTGTTACACGTTACTCGGAGCAGTCTGTGGTGTAATTAGCCAGGTTAAAAGCTATTCACTGATTTCATTGTGAAAGTAGGTGCCCTGGTTTTGGAGTTTTTGGACAGCCGTTACATTTCGTGGAACGGCGTGTGGTGCATTGTTAATTAAGATTTGCCATGGCAACAGAAGTCAGCAACCCCATTTCAGTGCTACGGTGAATTTGGTTTTATACGTGACTGTGTGCGGCTACCTGCTAGTGTCTTCACAGAAACTGCTGTCCCGCCATGTGACATGAGCCCTGGTCCCTAATGCCTCAGCTCAGCCTCGGCCGCTTCGGTAATCTGACACGGAGGAGGACAGATTAGCCCCCCCTGCATAAATGAATGTCATTATTTGTGTGGAGGAAAAGTCATTTAGCACATAGCTGGGCCTGTGAAATTAGCCTCTCTGCCCGACTCTACTTAAATTACAGTAATAGTTTAAGTAGAAATATGTTTTAAATCATGTCGTTCTTTTAATTAAAACTGATTTGCTCACCACTACCTTGCAGGGTGCATTGAATTCCTGCCTTCTAATCTCTGAGATTCTTTCTGCAATATTTTGAGTTCAGAAGTAACACTATGTGGCCAAAATTGTGGAAACACATCCTACTTTTAGAGACTACAGAAATTTATTCTACTGTTGCTCCAGTTGCATATTTTATCATCGAATGTATGACTTTACAAATATGAAAAGTGAATATTTTAAAAGATATTTAGCATAAACACTGCTAGAAAGCCACATGAGATGAAGAAGCGAGCTGTAACTTAAATTAAACTAGAAGTAAAATTCATATCCCTAGTTCGTTTTGCGTTAGTCTCCCATATTAACATAAACTAGCAGTGCCAGAAATCATTCATTTAACCACATATACTACCATACTAAGCAGGCCTACGGTTAATGTTTATGCTATTGCTTGTGTATATAAAGCTTATTTTCATATATACCCTGTATCGTAAGATAATGCTCTTGCGACACCCCGGCACACGCTGCCACTTTTCCCCGACCTGCAGAACTGTCGTAAACGTGGAAATGAGTTGCTTTGTGAACCTACGGTCGATTACTTTTCCTCAAAAACCCGGATTGTGCGTCTCAATAAATCGAAATCGAATTGGGAGAAGTGAATTTGGATAAATGCAGTTTCAAGTTTACCGGAATTCAGATTCAAACTAATAAATTCGGATTCAGTTTTTTAATGCGACAACTGCAGATTCAAATATACACTATTCATATTCAGTTTCTAGTGGCACAAATATAAGCCCATATAAGTTACCCATAGTGCATGTTTGTGCTCTGCGATGGACTTAAATTTTATCAAAGGTGTCCTATGACTTATTTCTTAGGCTTCCAGGGATAGATTCTGGATTTGTCGGTGCACTATTACATCACAGAAATATAAGACACTAAATTTTCTGTATTTGATGAATGGTATGTAAATGAGTGCTGAGATTAGGGTCATTTGAGCAGGTACAGATACTCTCAGATAACAAGCAATTAAAGTGCAATAATACATTTGTGTAATTAATGCTCATATAACTCATGATTGGAAAAGGTAACTCATGCAATAATAGATGCTGATGTAAAGTTTTAAATTGTTGTGGGGTAGTGTTCCTTGGGAGTTAGGGTTGAACTCACCCAGAGGATGGAGTTCGTGGGCTTTCAGGAGGTAAATAGGGGAGATCAGACTCACTTATCCACATCCATCGTATTATTTAATAACGTAACTTGTGAAACCTTACAGCCGGCTCCCGAGGTGCCCGCGTTCAATGCGCGTTCTCTCGCAAATCCCTCATTGTAAGAACCATCAGCTCAGTCGTCACCTGTGAGCTTCTCTCCACGTTAATTTAACCACAAAATAAAGAGACCACTTTAAGAAGATTATCCCTTTGGCAGATAATTCTCTCTGAGGTAAGATCAGAATCTGCTTTATGTACTGCTTAGAACTTTCTGGAAAACCAAATCGAGCGATCATTCCGAACCCCCCCCCCATTACACACACTGTATATGGCACTTTTTAAGTTGTATATTTCACTTGTGTTACTTATTGCCTTTCTTATTGTTTCCTTACTGTGAAGTATTTCATGTCACATTGGAGTAAGGAACCGATAAGTTAGATAAGTATATCACATGTACTGTATTCTTACAACTATAGTACTATAGTGTGCGAATTGTGTTTTCTTTTTCTTTTCACACCCTGCTACCCTGCCACAAACAGCTTCATTTTCTGCAGATGTACCATGTGATTCTGACTTGGGCTTGATTTGAAGCCCCTGAACTTTGCTCCTCCAAGTAATTCAGGTGAACGGGCCATTATTTATGGGAGGAGTGCGTTAGCTGACTATAGGCAGCTGTCTGGCACATGTAAATATGGATTGGAACTGTAAATAGGTGGTTTCATAGACGGCAGTGCATCCCACTGTGGTCCTCGGGGACTCACAGACAGTCCACATTTTTGCTCCCTACTAGGAGCTGGGAGGGAGCGAAAATGTGGACTTTCCGCAGGTCCAGATTAGGAAACACTGATACTGAGGACCCATGGTTGGGTGCGTTTTTTAGTTTCTGTTTCACAGATCTAACACGGGCAGTATGTGTGTCCACTGCCTTCACGCCCTGCTATGCCTGGTTATGGCCAAAGCCTCACGGGACTGACAGAGCTGAACGTGGTATAGAAATACAATTCTGGTTATTAAAGCCCGACTGTTAAGTCTTACCTGATGGATTATTTTAGCTGGATTATCTCTAAAAGGTTACTTGAAGTGCTGAAATTACAATATGATTATTTGGAAGCTCAAACCTATAAGTCACCACCCCCAGGCTGATTGGTTTGATTGTTTATTGTAGCATTATTTTAATAAAATATTATTTTATAAAGAATATGTAGGAATATATAAGACGTGCCCAACGTGTTGTTTTTGTTTAAACCGGTGATTATCATTGTCACAGAGTCCTTTAGCCTTATTTATCTGAGATTTTAACAGTTGAACGATAGATAATATTTGCTTACAGCAAGATGTTATTAGAGTAGGGATGCTAAGACCTTTCTCCACATTTTATGAAACAAAAGTCACCAACCTGCTCGCCAGAATCGGAGGTTTCATTCACATGAAATGGTTTCTCTTACTAGATATGGGTTAAATGTCTGGGAACAGTGAGCTGGATTCAAGGAAAGGTCAGAAAGTTCGAACTGCTGGTATATGCAACATTTCCCACGTCGCTACCACTGGGCATGTTGGATTATATTCATCAGGCTAAAGACGCTAGCGAAAAATCCTCAGTCCAGCTTGTGTTGCATCCCTGCATAGCAGTTCTCCTGCCTCATACATATCCTCGTTTATTTATTCCTCAGAAAACAGTGTGATGCAAAGACCATCATCTGAAGTGTCTGAGAGGCATGAGGGCCCCTGCAGAATGAGGGAGGCGCACAGGCTTGTGGGCCGATAATGCGTCTGTCCTACCGCTGCGTGGTCACGAAGAATCATTCCGTCTGCATACAGCGATCGGCAAGGGAACGGGAATCTGTTGTTTGAGATGATGCAAAGCTGACTCATAGAGGTGACACTTCTCATTGCCAGAAGAGTGTGCGTCAGGCCTCTGCTCTAAGAATGGGATTTTACATGAATTATTTGTGCCTGCTATTTGCTTAAAGCTACTGTCAGTATTAGAGGAGGGATATTAAAGCCTTTATTCATATATTTTGAAGCGACAGCAACCACCCTGCTGAGTATAATTGGAGGTTTCTGTTAGATCAAATAGCTACTCTTACTAGGGTTAGGGTTAGATATGTGAGATTAAAAGCTTCAACTCAGAACAGTGAGGGAGTCTAAACTAGTTTATGCAACATTTGACAGGAATACCCATCATTCCATCTTCTGTAACCTCACAACACAGGGAGAACATGCAAACTCCTAACACACGGAACGCGTCCAGGGGCTTGAATACCAGTCCCAGAGGTGGGAGGCAACAGTGCAAACCATTGCTCCACCATAGTTGGAAATTTTGGAAATACACGTTTGAGATTTCTGAGGTAGGCCTGCATGGGAAATGCAGAAGGTAGGCCTGCGGTTGTAAGGGATGCTCCCTAGCTTGTTTCTGTGCTGCTTGCATGTCCACGCTGAAGATTTCAGGTCTGAAAGGGATCGTTCTCATCCCCCTGGACCACTGTCTGATATCGGTCACTGTTCTGGTCTTTGTTGTAGTTTTATTTGTGCTAGTGAACAGGCTTAGATCTTAGGCTATGTTGAACTTCATGAATTTGAAATTCCTGTAATTATGCAGCCTGGGCCTGCTGAATGATTCCTTTTGTTAATTAAAAGTTATACCTCTATCCATCCATCCGTTTTCCAAAGCGCTTATCCTACTGGGTCGCGGGGGGTCCAGAGCCTATCCCGGAAGCAATGGGCACGAGGCAGGGACAACCCAGGATGGGGGGCCAGCCCATCACAGGGCACACTCACACACCA
>JAODJX010000053.1:1290484-1307779 GCA_026776945.1 Isichthys henryi
TGAGCAGGAATATAACTGCTATTTTGCAAAGTCTGAAGAGACGCTGAGCCTCGCGTGACGCACGCGCCGCCATCTTGATCTTCTCATCTTCATGAGTGTGTGCTATGTTGATTACATACCTGCATGTCTGAACAACAGAGGCAACAGTAAGACAACTCATGTTGGGCTGTACCCTCTGTCCAGCCTCCATCATTGTCAACCCATGATTTGTGACATGGTGAACTAATGTTGCCCAGATCTCATTCAAAACTGCTGGTCTTCTTTGTCTTTGTTGTCCTTCTCCAGCCCTACCCCTACCTTTCACTCTTCTTCCACCTCTTCCTCTTTCTGTTGCTTCCATGGTTGTTGAACAATTGCTGTAAATCTAGTGTCTAAAGTCTTCAAATTCTGATTGTGGAGTTAACTAATTAGCACTTAGGTGCTTGGCCCAGTGGCACGTGTGAGTGGCCAGTTGGCTCATTGGTGTGGTTGTTTGAATGGTTGTGTCTATCAATGGCAAAAAAGTGACTTTGTGCCAGATTCCTGTCTTACTTAGAGACATGTGTGTAGGTGGATGCAGAAGGTGTCGTGTTCAATTGCAAATTGTGTGCAAAGGTAGATTATGTGTTTAGAATTTTGCTAACATGAGGGTACATTTTGAAGTGTCAGTCTTTGAGTGTCAGCTTTTAAAGTTGGGCTTTACATTTGATTCTACTGTGTTAGCAACTGAAAAAAACTTTAATTGTTAGGCAGGTTGATGTATAATTATGCTGCTGTACATTCTCATGTTTTCTGGGGCAATCCTTTACAAATGGAACCAAGTTTACAATAAACTGGTTTCTCTACTTAGTAGCACTTTACTTAAATCAGACATATAAATGGATTATAGATACCTTCATAATGCATTGTAATGTATTCATAAAGTATTATATACACGGCTATAAATATTTCTAAAGAAGCATAACACATTATAGCCATGTTTAAAGTTTTTATGAATTGCTAAAACACTATATCTCATTCTTGGAACAAAATTGCCAATTGCCAAAACTTAGTTACTGAATCAGTCACTCGTTAGGCGAAACTTTAAACAGTACGCACCTAGACACAATTTGCAGACCTGAGGGTTTGCAGACCTCTAAACACATTCTCAATCATCAAAACACATTTTGCACTGTGATGAACTTTGATGCGAAACAGAAAACACAGGTCACAGAAGTTAAGCACAGCCAACACACAGTAGTCATCATTTAAACACAATGACTCAAACTGTTCACATATGTTTCTAAACATGAGTGGAGGCCAATGAGTGACTAGAACATACAATACTTGCCGGATGAGAGTGCCATAGGTGAGTTGAATTTTGATGTCAAGGTATAAATGGGTCACACAGACTATTCTTCCCACATCACCCAGCAAGGGAGAGCATTTCCTGTGACGTAGACAAAGTTCTCTGACCTAATGCAACCCTGAAACACAAGGATGAGCCAGAATGAATATTCTTCCTTGACTCTGGCTTGGCCGTTGCACAACATTTTACTGTAACATGCCTTTCATCTAGATTTTTTACTTTTTCCTTCTTGGATTATTGAATACTCAATAATCAATCAAAGATGGCGCCAGAGAGAGATGACGTGTTGCGTGCTGCTCCTCGTAGACTTTTTGTTTTTGTGTCTGTATCTTTGTTATTGTCGCTGTTTGTACTGCCTGTTTGCTGTTTCATTAAGTACGACCGTACAATACTGAAAAACATTGGAGCAACAAAGGCACAAGTCGCTACTTTTGAAGTTATCGACCAGGGGCTGTTCGCCACAATAACTCGAAACTTAGGTGGTGGACACGACTCGCCTAATCACCCGTGGAGGACGCGGAGGAGAAAACGTAGCTGGCATTCCGGGATCCAAGTGAGGGCGAAACGCCGAGGACTGCGACTTCCAGTGCCTAGCATTTTCCTGGCCAATGTCCAGTCTCTGGACAACAAACTGGACGATCTCCATGGTAGACTTCATCTTCAGTGAGATCTGTGAGACTGTTGTGTTTTCTGCCTCACAGAAACATGGCTCACTGACTGCACACCGGATTCAGCTGTCCAGCCAGACAGCTTCTCTATCTACCACGCTGATCAGTCGGTCACCTCAGGGAAAAAGAGAGGTGGCGGGGTATGCGTCCTCATTAACAACACATGGTGTACAGATGTGGAAGTTATGTCACAAAGCACTCTGGGCGCGCCCCAGGGGAACGAAGAGACGGGACTGGGAGCACAGGACCTCGAAAACAAGAGCAAAACATCAATGGGGCACTAGATACAGGACACATGCAGAACAGGCACAACGGCTAGGACCAGAACAACACCTGACAAAAAACAAGAAACGCAGACGACCGTCGAGCAGGAGGCGGAGGACCCACAGGTGCCCCTTGAGCCACAGTGAAGGACAGCGAGGGCAAGTCAGGGAGCAAGACGGGCAGGACACAACCCCCGCATAGGTATCCCCTTCTTTTCCGGGAGACCAAAAGGTGCGGGCCCCGCTGGGATCTACCATGATGGGGTGGTGATGGAGTAGTCACTCCTCCGTAGGGGTTCAATGGGGTCATCATGGAAATCCCCGAAGGGTCCCATTCAAGCTCCTCCTCTCCTTCCATCAAGGGTCTGGCAATTAGGGACTTCTTCAGGGACAAGAACTGGGGCCAGGGGTGCAGGTCTTGTGGAAGCAGGATCAGAAGCTGGGGGTCAGGGTCCTTGGAGGGTGAAGCAGGAACTGGTGGTGCAGGGATCTCAGGGGGCAAAGCAGGAACAAGAGTCACAGGAACAGGAGTCACAGGAACATCGGGGGACGGAACATTGTCCGCCAGCACAGGGACAATGGGGGGCGGAGCATCATCTGCTGACACAGGAACAACGGGAAGGCGCCAGGACCTTGGGCGCGGGCAGAGCCGGAGGCGCAAGATCCTCAGGCGGCGGAGTCACAGGAATCTCAGGCGGAGGAGGATCCATGGTATGGTATCCCAAATGGACCTGGCCCATTTAAGGGCCAAGCGCGTCCCTGGAAAGGGGCAAGCTGCCATTCCAGGCAGCGAAGTGGCAGGCGGTAGCTGGGAAACAGCAGCGATGAAGTCGTCTGGCGTGAACACCGCTGGGTTTAAAATCAGGAGGGACTCCTCTCGATTTACAACGGGGGAAGAAGTGGAGATTGAAGCCCATGCATCCGGACCGTCCTCTGGTCGGTGTTGTCTCCGCTTCTTTTTTCTCTGGCTGGCAGCTTTCGGTGGAGTCTGGGGAGCTCGGAGTACAAAGCGGGAGGCAGCCAGTAGGTAACTTCATCGATAAACCAAGGTAGCGATTCTCAGTCGGGGGGGATACCTTTTTTACGAGTCATGTCATTCTGTCACAGCAGGGAATTGTGGAAACAGGAACAACAAGATGAGAGATCAAGGAATGCGGGTTTATTTGGAATCTTTTCCCAATACAGGACATTGAACATGTAATGTCAATGACACGACTGGGGAAACAGACTTGAACGCGGACTGAAATACACAAGACTAATAGCAGGAAACATAGAACAGCTGGTAAACGTAGGGATTCCACATGGGGTTAATGATGAGGGCGTGGCACACGGAGGGATCGAACGATCGAGTGTGACAAAACTGTTACCCTCCACTCTATTAATCTTCCTATATGCAATTAAATCAATTAACAGAGTTTGCATATCAGCATAGCAACAGAAACATTTTTTAATCTGAATGCCCACTTACACATTTTTAAATACAAAACCAAACATTTACAAAACTTTTAAGGGACACTACCAAATGCAGATGTAGCTCTTCGAAATGTTTTGGGGAGAAGTGATAAGCAGCTACAATTAATATATATGTAAATAGATGCTTAATGTCTGTCATTCTGTCTCTTGTATTACAGTTACTGGATGACTGGGGAGCCGAATGATATCGGAAATGAGGACTGTGTTGAGATAATCACAGAAAAAGACATACTGAAGAACTGGAATGACCTAGCTTGCAATACTTTAAATAACTGGATTTGTGAGAGGGAAGAAGTTAATTAGCATGAACCTCAGACATATATAAAAATGACTAATGATAATTAATGACTAATGATGATTATTATTTTTACACTGAATAACATGTCGTTCCCTGCTAAGCAAATGCCTCTTATTATTGAAGCTGTTATGAAAATTAAGAGACAATATTGAGTTTTCTTGAACATTTCTTTGGTAGAAGTTATGCTTTGATTTTTTTAATGCATGAATTAATGCAAGATGCATCCTGAATTCCTGTTGCTCAACATAAACTAATGATGAAGCCATCATGACTTTACTTCATTACTTCACACTTACTACGTCATCATTTAAGGAATGTTAATTCACAGTTACTTCCTACTGTATATTATTTGATGCGCCACCAAATTAACTGAAACCTAAATAATATTACACAGTGACATCATCATTAACTGCTGAAGTCTCACAAGTGCAAAATGGTCTGACCATAGAAGCAAAAGGAAGATTGATTGGGGGAAGGTTGTAGTTTGGCCCACCATGCACCATGATCAGGCAGAAGGAGGGGCATGGCAGCCCCCACTCCAGCACCCCACCCATGACACCCCCAGTCCAGGCAGACCACGCCCTACAAGACCTCCTACCCCTATTCTATGATGGAATTTGTTCGGGTTTTTTTCCTTTATTCCATATAAGTAGAAGAGAGAAAGATAATCTGATGTGATGCATTACAGTTTATTTCAATTGCTAAAGCATAATTAAAAAATTCAGGCCCGTATTTCCAAACCACAATTAGCACAACATTACACCCAAGTAGCAGAACATCTCAGACCTTTTGAAATTGAAATGCAATCGACTCAATGTGAGGCATAAGAGCAATAGAAATAAATATCCAACATCACGGGCTATGTTGTCACAGGCAAGACATCGTGGGAAAAATCTTCTCGAACGTCAGATCCATCCTTGATACAATATCAATCTGATTAAATGTGAGAGAGAGATAATGCATGCCGCTTCTTTCGAAAATATTTATGACCTAAAGATCAACGGGGTCACATTTTTCAAAATGAAAGCTGAGGTCTAAGGTCACAAATATCAAAGAGGTCACATGTGTCAAAGATGGCAGGTGTGGTCACAGAGATCACAACTAGTGGTTAGTGTTAACTATTTATTTTGACATTTGTCAAAGTGATATGAAGCAGAAAATGGCTTGGCGTATAGGTGCTTATGAATACAAGTGGGATTTGTGTGATGGTGTTGGAGCCCTTGCTATGAGGGTGAAATTGTTAGGTGTATCTGCAGCAGAATATGATTGTCCTACGGTGATTATTGACATGATCCAGGACATGATCTAGATCGGTGTGGTTGCCACAGATTGCATGTTATGCTTTCCGGAAAGTCTGCTTAGACGTGGCTACCCATCTGAAGGAGGGGGATGCCTTGCCATGCAGCGTGACCCGGTACTTGCCTGGCGCTGCTGAGCAGGCTGGTTACCTGATCGAGTGTGGGTCTGCTGCTCATCCGGTACTGTTAGAAGGTGAGCGATGCCCAGAGCCTGGAAATGTTGTGGATAAGGAATTCCACTACCCTCTGAGGCTGGCTGTGTCTGCAAAGGACTTGGTCATTCTGAGAGCGGTGTTGGAGTTTATCCTGGTGTTGTACAAGTCTGAAAGAAACTCTGTGAAAATGAGAGAGTTGGAGCGTAAAATGAGAGGAGGTGTGTCAGATGCAATCCTCCAATAAACACTTTGCACCCCCCTGCAGCAGTTTGTCTGTGTGTGAATCTGGCTAGGAGGGGAGGAAGGGGGAGCAGGGTAGTGTCTGTGTTTCTGTGAAACTAGCTATTTGAAGAAAAAAGTTGTTTTTGAAGTTGGAGTGAGTAGTTTTCACATACAGCTGTTATTTACACCCCCTGTAGATCATCCCGGGTCGAGTGTAACGTACTCCGTCTGTGTCTGCGCATAACTACAAACAGAAGATAAAAGAAAACACCGTGATGTACATCAAATAGACAATCGACATAATTAAGAAACAAGATAATCGGAGGTAACCTAAAACTTGACACCTAAGAAAAGTTAAACACGCATAGTTTCTGTCATGCCCGGCTTGCCCGATCCTCGTGTGTGCCACGCCCCCGATTATCCACGTGTGCTTCCCCGATCTTGCCCAGCTGTGTCCTATTATTTTCACCCAGTCTTGTCTATTTGAGTCCACGTCTTGCCCTGCCGTTTGTCTGTCATTGATGTTAGTATTACGTTGTGATGTCCTGTTATTCCCGTAGCCCTCTTCCCTTTAATAATTCCCGGTTTTCCCTGATTTTCGCCTGCCTGCCTCTTCCTTGCCTGCTTCCTGCCCGCCTGTCTGCCCATCGCTACCCGCAAACCCTGACAGTTACATCAAACTCAGACATTTTGTCTTTCTACACATAACTTCCACTAAAAGGAACACAACTAGCTGCAGATATTTATTACGGTGAGCGGACACCGTACCGGTTTTCCTCCTTTTGTAAAGAAACAGTAGTACCTTCAAGTATCATCTATAGCCTTACCCCACTGGAAAAAGAAAACCACACGGGACTTCCATAGAGTGAGTATATTATTTCTTTTATACATGTTTTATGATAAATGCTATACATTAAAATAACTTTAACATTTAAATTTTTTTTAGAGATTCTGGTATTCTGTCTCCTGTCTCCGCCAGGAATGAGTATAAGGTTTTGCTTCTTACACATCAATGCATCCATGGACATGCCTCCCTCCCCTACCTCAAAGAACTTATCACCCCACAACACGCAACACGTTCCCTCCATTCTACGCACTCAAACCTCCTCCACAAACCAAGAACAAATCTGAAGACTATGGGAGATAGGGCTTTCTGTGCTGCTGCTCCACGCCTATGGAATGCCCTCCCTGACTTCCTGAGGGCACCACAACCCACTGACTGTTTTAAAAAGCATCTAAAGACATTTCTTTTTAACAAAACCTTTGGTTCCTCCACTTAGAGGTTTTAAAATTGTTTACTTTTAAACTGTTTATTTCGTCTCTTTTATTTTAACTTGTAGCCCTTTGAGATCTTGAGATGTAAAGGGCATTATAAATAAAATGTATTATTATTATTATTATTCTGTGTTCTTTCTATGAGAGACGGCGCAGATTGAGGGGGGTCTGTCAAGAGACAATCTACGAAAGACCTGAATCAGAAGGTATGGATGGAGCAACACCCCCTCCTATAACCGAAGTCCTTTTAAGATGAAATTGACAACATCAACAACGCGGTCGGACCTAATAATGAAAATGATTCACTTTACTTCACTCAACATCACTTGACACCCACAGCGTCTACTGAAGCGAGGGTTGAAGAGCCATTTCCTACTGTCCTTAGAGACAATATTAACCTTCCTGTGGTGTTATAATATTAACCACTAACCTGTTTTTAAGTTTAAAATGCATAAAAGCACCACATAGATTTGTGTACTGCATCAAGGCTTTTTGACTTTGTCAGGAATCTCTATTTAAATGAAATAAAGTAAAACTAAATCAAGGTAAGGCATGCCCATACATGTAAGGCAAGATAAGACCAATTCAGTTTATTCATATAATTCCCTTGAGGTTTATTTTACCGTATTTTTTTTTTATTGAAAACAAGAGGTTTGCTGTCAAATGAAAGGTCCAGAAAGCCACACCAAAAATATTAAAACCAATATTTTCATGGAGAAGGAAGCCTAGCAAGGTAACCAAGAGGTAAGAAACCAAATGGATGATAAATAATTGTTTTGAGGGTATTTTATGGCTGATTTAAGACATGGGTCGGCACTGACCCATCTAACATAAGAGATAGGAGCAGAAAGCTAATACAGGCCGAAGGTTAAGCATGTTAAATGAAAGTCATCGAGATAATCACCTATAATGACGCCCTATAATAAAATCAAACGCGACGTGAAAAGGTTTCACCTGTTTAATAGACCTGTCGATAAAAAGGTCAGGTTCATTTAAAATAAAGGCAGATTGTTGACTAGTGGGGAAACTCTGCCTTTTGGGTACTGACATCTACAGCTACAATTATGCCTATCCCGAACTCGATGTTGAAATGTTTTCAGACGTAACATGTATATGTGTTTTATTTTTTGACTGTGTTGTACACACTGTTTTTAAAATGAATGATGTACAAATTCATTATTATATATAATGTAAAGTACAGTGGAATCCACTTATAGTGATCATGTCTGTCTGGGTGAAACTGATCACTATAAGCAGATGATCATTATAACCTTTTTTTTAGTTTTTCTTTAAGTCTCAGGCAGATTACCATCTAATACACATTTGTATATTTATTAATGAATTGAATATAGGGTAGTAAAATGTACAGCGTTGCTGTTTACAGAATTTCATTGATCTTCAAAGTACAATACAACTGTTTCAAACACTTCAAATTACAGTGCTGTTCAAATGAAATTACTGAACTGTTAAATCTAATATACTATAACGAAATTTAATTCAGTTTTATTTGTATAGCGCATTTTCACAACATTGTATTGTCTCAAAACCCACTGTGAGCAAGCCAGAGGCGACAGTGGCAAGGAAAAACTCCTTATAAAGAAGAAACCTTGGGAGCAACCAGACTCAAAGGGGGAGCCCATCCTCCAGGGGGCGGCAGTACACTATAGAAGCCTACTGTACTTAAAATATAGCTTATTTTAGTTTCACTGTTACATCTCAGTGGCTTGTTTGTGGAAGTTTATCATAATCTTTAATGAGTTTGACATTGAGAGAAAATTTCTTTATTTTTCCTGTCAAGTTTTCTGTGCAGGCAGCATTAGCCTCAGGTAGTTAGCCAGAAGCAGACTGGTTACCGTAAGGTGAAGTCAGCTTATCAAAGTCAAGTAAAAAAGAAAAAAAGAATTAGAGCAGTTTTAATTTTTTCCGCATGTTGTCATTTATAAAAAGACCCAACATGAACACTGTAAGCGGACTACTGCATTACTATAAATTAATTATTTAAACAGTATCTATATAGGAATGATGATCCCAAGGCTTTTGATCCATATAAGCATTTGATCGTTATAACCGTCATCACTATAAGTGGGTTCACTGTATTCTATTTTTGTGTTATGTCATGCCCCATCCTGGGTAGTTCCTTGCCTTGCACCCGTAGCCTCCGGGATAGACTGTGGATCCCCGTGACCCTGAATGGGACAAGTGGTTTCAGAAAACAGATGGATGGATGTTATGTCATGTAATCTTAGAGTATGCTAGAAATAATCACAAAGCTAGACTGATATAAGTTTAATTTGGGTTCTTCAAGTGTCAACAGCTGTGATGTTCAAAATTATTCACATGCAGAAGTTAGAGTTGGCACGCATAGATGGGTTAGAGAATTCTTGATCCCTGTGTGGATATTCTCTTTTCACTTCACCCCATGTCGCCCTCCTATGATGCACACATACATGTGAGAGCAAACTTGAGGTCATCCAGTGTGCAGTGCCCGTGGAACTGGGGGTTAAGGGCCTTGCTCAAGGGTCCACTGACATGTGACTATTCTGCTGAGTGCAAGGCTTGAGCCAGCAACCTTCTGATTACCAAGGTTTAACCTGCTGACCTACACCCCACCCCTATTGTAGATGAAATTATAGATTGTACAATTATAGATTGAAGATGATGTTAGTGAATCACCAAAGGGGGACATGAATTCTTATGCGCTCTCGGGATAACGTCTAGGGATGGAGGGGCATCAATAACATTTAAGTGGAGGACAGTAGGAGGAGCCCCCCAACAGATAGTCCACACACACACACACACACACACACACTCAGTTCTGCAGCCAGGGAGTAAAGACAGGACATTTATTTAACCGTAAATACCCAGCAGAAAATTAACTAAACACAAAAGACGCTCAAAAAGAAGAGGGACTGGACTGTGGACGGTGCAAAAGGAAAGCACAACAAACCCAAACAGTCTTACGCAGTTTATCTAACTTAATAAAATAAGCAACTAGTCTAAGCATTAGTTTTAAAACATAAAATACAAGTGGTTGCGCTTACCCCTTTACCTAGGGTGTCTTAACACAGATTTGAACCTATGTGATGGGAGTATAGGCACGCCCCTGCTACACTGTCCAGCCCTCTGACCCAAACTACCAGAACAGAACAAGCCGGGACAAACAGGCTCATTACAGATGGTAGACAGCTGGAAAAAGCCGTCCTCCTCCTGTGGTTCCCAGGCAAGATGTAAGACGGCAGCTCCTCCTCTCCAGCATGATGGTTGGCCGATGGAGACGCGCGACGCCATCGGATGATTGCAATGATTGGCCGATGGAAGTGAGCTGGATATGATTCGCTGCCAGACATTTGAGGATCGTCCCGTTAACAAAACGAGGCATGTGCACACAGCGCACACAGACACACACCCGCTCCGCACGTAAGAGTATGCGGCTTATATAATCTGAGCATCCAAGTTCATTGTTGCAAAGGAAGCAGAGGTACGGATGGGATATGATGAGAAAATCTCATCATAAAGTTTGCCATAAAATGAATTATGCCAAAAATCACTCAGCTTGAAGAGGGAAATGGTGGCATTCGGGGCATGACATTAAAGTGATCGACCAGTTGTTTCATTTATAAATATTGGAGTGAAAGACTGTAAGAACAGCACTGTATAAAATATTACCAGGTAATATTTTTGAAAACCTATTCCCCAGTTGAATCCTGCAAGGTTTGGTCAGGGAATGAGGGTGGTGGTCTGAGCATCTGCAGCCTCACTTTCTTCTGTGGGCCATTGTCCAGGTCTCTAGCTGACATGAGGTGGAGCAATTCCCCAATGTTTAGGAGAACAGTATTTGGTATATGACAAGAGGTTGTTACTTTGTAATGTGCGTGCAGAAAATTGGGTTAAAGAGACGCAGACTTGGTGCATATTAATCGTGGTTTAAGAGAACATCATTAGTTGTATGAGTGCAGTTTAACATTGCTACTATGAAATGGACACAAAGAAAATTGAACTAAAGACATACAGTTGGTGCGTTTTAATCATGGTTTTGGAGGACAGGATTTAGTTTATGAGGACATCAGGTGTGAAGCAGCCATCAAGGAAACAAAAAACCTAGCAGCATCAGGAGCACAGACTCTTTCGAAAATGTGCACATTTTCATTCGTTGCTCTAAAACTAGTTGGATGAAGGACAACTACATATTAGGAAGCATTAACATTAAGAGTCTTCGCTGTAGGTAAGCATATATTACCTGTTCCATACTGCGATTTTTAACTTTTCAGATATATTTCATTCTTTCAAGTTTTAGAGGTTGTTGGTGAATGTTGACTAAGTGAAAGTGCAGTGTTTTATTGTTCTTGAAGAAAAACACATGCCAGACGCCCTTGTCTTTCCCCACAATGTCCGCCACCACCAGCTTCTAGATGAGTCTCAAGTTGCCATCTTCAAAGATCTGGTGGCCTTCCAGTCTTTTAGGATCCTGGCAGTGCTGGGGACGTTGCTCTTCCAACCCTGCTTCTTTATAGAGCGTCGACCCTCGACTCTGTGGGTTCCCGTCTGCCAAAGTGTGCTGTCAAAAGCAAATGAAATTGGTTGGTTAGTCAAAAAGACTATGTGAATCATGTATATAGGATAGTTTCTCAGTACAGTGGTCATTAATTAGTGTTAATGACAATACTCACAGAGGACATGCTGCACACGTAGTTTCATCTGGGCCTTCCGCCAGCGCTCGTAAAGCTGCTGCTTGAACTGGCCTGACGTCTGTGAACGGACAGTTTTGTCTGGTACGTCTCCAACCAGGGTCACCGTTTGGGTCTGTCGAAGCTGGTCATATGCTGCCTGTACGTCGGTCCGTTGATTTGATCTGGGGGAGGCTTTCCTTGCAGCACCACGGGTAGCATGGATGGTTCCCTCTTCTGCAGAGGAGGCACTGAAACACAAACAGTTTAAGGTTAATGTCCAGTTGTGAGGGCTTTGATTGTGTGCATTGAATTTGCCAAGCCCATTAACAAACATAAAACATGCTTACCTTAAATCACCTGCCAGCTTGCTCAGCAGCTTCCTTCTTGCCACCACATTTTGAGCTGTCGCAGCAGAATGACTGAGATAATCAGCCACCAAAGTCTTTCCAGAGTCTGTCATGTTCTTGGTGGCTGTCCCAAAAACTCGCCGAGCGGTCTGGCTGGTCACTGGGTCCAACTGCTACCTAAAGTACAAGATTAACATGGCCTTTATTAATACTTCTCACATGACGCCTGATAACGTGTATTCAGAACTTATTGTGTGGGGAAATGTATCACGGTGATTAGCTTATATATAAAACATGAACCTGCTGACATTTTCCACTTAAAAACTTTGATATAAAGCTAAAAGAAGAGTGCATTTTTAATGGAATCCTCACCTCCTCCTTAAAATTTCAATCAGTAAGTAGGTGGCAAAGCCTTTCAGCAGAGGATGGTCCAGAGAGTGTTTCCTGTAGTGTCCCTTCTCTGCCATTGTCAGAGTGAGTGCAGGCGAGCAGGCAATCGAAGCCGTAAATGCGGGTAAAAACAGGGTTTATTTACACAGACTTCATCCACAGATAACGTTAATGACAGACCTAGGGAACCGTACTTGAACGTGCATTGAAAGACACAGGACAAGCCGGAAATAAAATTAAACAGTTGGGAACAAGCAGGGTTTCACACGAGGTTAATGAGGCGATGTGGCACACAGGAGGATCGTACAAGCAGGTCATGACTGAACGCCCCCCAAGGCGCCCACTCTGGGTGCGTCTCAGGGGAGGCAAAGGATGAGACGAAACTGGGAACATGGGACCTGGAAGACAAAAGCAAAGACATTAACAGGAGACCAGGAACAGAATGGACACAAAGAACAGGGACAGGAAGTATGAAAGGACCTGACACAAAACAAGGAACGCAGACAGGCAGACCAGGAAAGGAGATACATAGGGCACAGAGAATGAAGGAACTAAAGGACCAGGAGTGAACAGAGTAGACACCAAGGGACGAGGAGCAGACATAGGAGGGACCAAGGAAAGAGGCAGAACAACAAAAGGCTGGCAGACAATGGGGAGCTTGAGAGAACTGTAGCGGGCGAGGAGTGGGAGTCGGAGGGGCTGCAGGCGACCGTGAGGACAGAGCCGAAGGGGACCTCGCAGGGGGCAGGGAGGTAGGCGGAGGAACAGGTGGAGCAGGTGAGGAGGGAGGTGACTGCGCAGCCACAGCCGAAAAAGGTGTAGCCGACCGACGAGTTGTACTGGGGGGAGCCGCAGGCAAACAGATGAGCCAATGTGGGAGAACCTGCAGTCGACTGACAAGTTGGCACAGGCGGGACTGAAGGCGGTCGATAAGTCCTCAGAGGGGGATCCACAGGTGTCAGCTGGGGCTGGGACTTTCTGGATCGGCAGGGCAGGCTAGCGCAGTACAGGCAGTGCAAGCTCGGGCAGTACAGGTGGGTCAGGCACGGGTAGAACAGGCAGGTCAGGGACATCTATTATAGCTGCCAGGGTTGACGTCGTACGAGTTGGAGTTGCCCCTTTAAGAACCTGCGGGATAGCATTCCACACGACCCTGGTCCCTCTGTTAGCCAGGCGTGCCTCCCGGAAGTGATATGCTGCTAGCGGCGGTGATGTCTGGGGTGAGCCCTGCCAGATCCTGAATCGGCAGGAGAGAGACCAGGCCCCCAGGAAGATCGTCAGGGCTTCCGCCGGTCTCATCCCCTTTTGCTTCTTATTTTTTCTCTAGTTGGTGGCCGTAAGTGAAGGTAGAGCCTTCTCCAGGAGGACGGACAACGGCTCAGCAACCTCTGCCATGTGTAGCGCGACTGGCAGGGTCCTTCCCTCAGTCACGCGCTCTACCAGCTGCCGAAGGTTTTCGTGCACTGGGCGGAGGCATCTTGCTTAGGAGGATCCCACTGCGGCTGGCTAATTCTAGCGCCACGGTGACCTCTTGGACCTCTCGGAGCAAACCAAGGCGTTGTCTCTTGGGTCGTGGAACTGAGTCTTCTTGGAGGTCTGTCATTTTGTCAAAGCGAATACAGGCAAGCAGAGCCGTAGAAGCGTGCAAAACAGGGTTTATTTACTAGACACAGACTTCACCCACAGATAACGTTAATGATAGACCTAGTGTCCTCCAACACGGACTGAAATACACAGGACAAGACAGAAATAACATCGAACAGCTGGGAACAAGCAGAGTTTCACACAAGGTTAATGAGGGGGCATGGCACACAGGATAATCGTACGAGCAGGTCATGACAGCCATTATTTGCCTGCAGATTTGTGGCCACTGCACCACCCGGATGCTGCAATGTGGAAAAAATATTTTCTCATAAAATTGCCTGTTGTTTTCCTCACAATCAAAAACAAAGAGTATCAGCGAAGCTGTGAAGCTGAGGTATATTTGAAAAATCTCACCACTCCTGACACAGTCAACGTCTTTGGATTGCTGACCCTCTGAGTTCTCTGATAGCTGTGTAGTTGTGACTGTACCACTCACCACAGGGACCCTGACGGGATGTCAGTCACCACCATGTGACAACGCTCAAGCTCCTTGATTGGGCTTTCAAAAAAAATGTTGAAATCAGTTAATAAATTTCAGACAGAAGAAACCTGATGTGAAAAGACTGAATTTTTTCGGCCTTATATCATTTTAATTTTTAAATTCCGCTGGTCTTGACAGTTGTGTGATGCAAATACATGGGACAGGCTATCCACCGAAAACCCGGAAAAATTCCTTAAGCAAAAATGCAGTGATGTCTGATCATTTCACACAACTGTCAGGATCAGCGGAATTTAAAAATTGAAATTCTTAAAGGACAAGAACTCTGTGACCTACTACTTGAAGTACTGCTTCGGGGTACTTGACAGCTTCCTGAACTTTTCCAATAAATGCCCCCAAAAAAGCTCGTTCCATCAGAAAGTTGTAAATAATACCAGAAGGCAGCATGGTTTTACAATTCGGGTTGGATTTTTATTCAAGAACTACTACGCTCTTTGAGCAAATTGTATATCTGAACGTATACTTTGAAAGTCCAGTTGCAGCAGAATTGTCAGCTAAGAGAAATGCTAGTATCCTGCATCTCTTTTGCTCAACATGACAGAGGTGAATGTGGCACATCTGTATTCTTATAATCACGTCTGACAGTTTCATTTTCTTTACCTCTAATCTCTAAGCACTCCCACCACCAGGAGAAAAAGACAGCATAGTCCATATGGGGATTGAACCTATGATCTTGGTGTTATTAGCACCACACTCAAACCTGCTGAGCTAACCAGCCAACTAGCAGAAAACATGCCGCCAGAACCCGGGATTGAACCAGGGACACTTTGATCTTCAGTCTAATGCTCTCCCAACTGAGCTATTCGGGCAAATTTAGGTGCTCCACTCTTGCTGTTTTGTGCCTGTTTCTTTGGAGCCCATAGTGCCCGTGCACCACATGCAGTGAATGTCTAACTGGAGCAGCATCAAGCTATGAAAGGTGTCCGATTTTAAGCCAAATTAAGGTACACGAGTCAGGTGAGTGGGTTTCTCAAGCTAACACGAGACTGTTGCTCAATGAAGACAATATATCTGACAGTGGAAGAAGAGGAGAAATGTGACTTGAATTGAACCAGTTGACCACATTCCTACAGGTCCGTGCTGCATTTGGGCTAATCAAAGGACATAATTAACAAGCAGCTCTTGCAGCTGGAACAGCACTTATGGTTTATGGACAAAGTGAGACTAAGAGCGCAAATGTCCTGCTTGCTTGTTAAATCAAGTGAAGCAATGGCACTACTGCTAAGAAAGGCCAAAGATGAGTCAGGAGGATCAGTCTGGTTAACACAGATGCAACAGATAGCATGTGGAATGTAGGACTGCCTCCTAAATGAAAGAGGGCAGGTGTTAGCCAAGGAAGACACGCCATGGTTTTTGGTAGGTCGAGCTCACCGGCAGAAAAAGAAAGCATGGCCTGTACGGTGATTGAACCCATGACCTTGGCGTTATTAGCACCACGCTCTAACCAGCTGAGCTAACCAGCCAAGTGGGGGTAAATCTCAGCTACTCCACAAGCAAAAAGTGTAAAAGAAATGTATTCGAGCAAGAGTGTGCCTTGGGCCGCAAAACTGAGCCCATGAGAGGTCCCACCAAGATTTGAACTCAGATCGCTGGATTCTAACACTCTCCAAACTGAGCTATTCCGACACTTTTAGGAGGTCCACTCTTGCCATTTTGTGCCTGTTTCTTTGGAGTCCATCGCGCCCATGCGCCACATGCAGTGAATGAAACAGCAGGTAGACAATATATCTGATAGTGGAAGAAGAGAAGGGGGTGGCATGGTGGTGCAGTGGTTAGCACTGTTGCCTCACACCTCTGGGACCCAGGTTCAAGTCTCCACCTCGGTTACATGTTTGTGGAGTTTGCATGTTGTCATCATGGGGTTTCCTCCAGGTATTCCAGTTTCCCCCCCACAGTCCAAAAACATGCTGAGGCTAATTGGAGTTACTAAATTGCCCATAGGTGTGCATGTGTGAGCAGGCATAAGAACAAATCCTAGACCAAAAATAGGAAAGTCAAGGGGAATAACTGCATTATTGCTGTTGAAATGCTTAGAGCGCTTTACTTTATTATTCACATTGGCAGAAAAAGTGCTTCATTACTTAAAAAACGTTATGGTTATAGGGGTTTATTTAAAATAACAGGCGCTCCGCTGGCATCGCCATTTTGAAATGGGCGTCTGCGTGAGTGCGCATGCGCCAAGCGCTGCCCACCGGTCTTTCATATCGACCGCATTGATCAAACAGAGCAGTCGCATGTGGCTGAGCTCCGGGACTTGCTCATTTCGCCTTTTAGCTACCGTCGGACTTAAAGGTTATTCTTTCTAAAAGTTTGCTGTTTAAATGCTTTCTTCAACCTAACATGGGTAAATACCGCTCAAGTCTTTCTTTTAACATGTTGGTTAAATGTAATAAGTTTAAGTGCTTTCTTTTAAGACGACGTGCTGTATTTTAATTGGTTTCGCTCGTGCTTGTTTAAACTCAGCATTTGCTCTTCTGTTTCTTTCGGGCATGTTTGTACTTGTTTAAATTCAGCCTGTTTTTCTTTTAGAATAACACGTTTTTCTTCTTTAAAACATTTTGGTGCTTTCTTTTGAAATACGCCATGGCGCTTGTGCCTACTAACACGTGGCGGCGGCCGGACGGACCACCGCTGGACATGTATGCGCTAGCTTGCATTCATCCTGCTATATGTTTTATTATTCCTTAAAAATGTAATTAAAAAAGCACAAATACATGTAATGTATTTTTATTCTATTAAAGTTTAACGGCAACCCTTATCTCCCATACC
>JAODJX010000053.1:1307879-1319841 GCA_026776945.1 Isichthys henryi
TGACCCAGGCGGGGATTCGAACCCGGGTCCCAGCGGTGTGAGGCGACAGTGCTAACCACTGCACCACCATGCCACCCCATTGGGTCTGAACAGTAGAAGTGATTCACCATTTAATCAAGTTAGTGGTTTGGAATGACCACTAACCGGGAACCATGAGTAGCATCCACACCACAAACCCACTTGTCATTTAGCAGAATGCCGCCTTGTTTACACTCTGTCATTAGTGGGGGTGTTTCCCCAGTATTTTTTGGTTTAGCACCTGCTGTCAAGCACTGCTTCCATCTACCAACATCACTGCAGATCAATCTGACTGTCACCATAGGTGCAAGTTAGCTCGGTGCGCTCCTTAAAAGTACGCGTGCATCTGGCAGGCAGGGAGCAAATGATCTGACTTCTGACTTATTCTTGTACAGCCTCTGTTGGATTTATAATCTGTTGGGGACGTGGGAACAACACCATCCAGCAATGGCAATAGCCGAGGCTACATTCCTGTCTGCCTCAAAGGCTCCCTGTCGACACAGAAGGTCCAGCCCCCTGTGTGGTCTGGCCAAAAGGCATTGAGGAAGTACTGTGTTTCCCTCAAAACCATGGCAGCACAGGAATGCTCCGAACACTGGACTGGGACAACCGATAGCTAAACAAACTAAATAAAAGGTGAGAAAACAAACAACGAAATGATTCGACCGAGCTGGTTTTCATCTTTTCAGCAACTGCATTTTGCATTCAAGAGTCTCTCTTGACATTTGGTTTAAAAAAAAGGAAAAAGTGTGCAGTGAGTCATACATCCTGGACTCCACTGTCTGCCGATCAAAAACCTGATGTTCTCAGAGGGATATTAAAGTGGAATTTAATGACATTAATCAGACTTCTAAGGCTTCCGTCCCATGCCCCCATATAATACCCCACCATATAATCATAATGCAACAACATGTTCTTACAAGCACATTGAATTTTATAAGACAATAAGACTGCTAGATGTGCCTAAGAAGGCAAACATTGACGGCTTATAGTTTCCCAAGATACCATCTAATTCTTTGGGTTGCCGCTACTGGTTCATAACTCTTTGTCGAGATAAAAATGGGAGGAGCACAGTGATTACCATATGCATAGCGATTGGTGGATGGGAAAGATCATGTCATGCTCAAGCCAATAACAATTCAAAATGTCCTGGTCTCCTGATTTAGGAAAACACCTTTTCCCATGGGAAATCCAATACTCCGGCACTGCAGGTATGCGGTTGTTGAGTAAGAATTTAATTAAAAGGAAACTTCCTTGAGAATGACACAGATTGTATATCAATATCTATATACGTGTAACTATCTTGTTATCCAATTCTATCCAACTTTTGAAGACATCATTATAATTTAAAACAGATTTTCAAAACCATGTAATCCCAATTTTTTTGACGGTTATCAGGTTTTATTATCATGTTCTCGCAAACGTGATACGCTGATCTAAAAAAAAAAAATCATACAAGTCTTTCCTGTACTGACGTATATTATAGGTAACTTGAACTTGTTGTAATATATTATACCTTCAGAACTAGTGAATGATATAATACTTTGGGATGGTAATGAGTATGCAGGCTTTCCAGAATGAATGGCTATATAGAACTTGCAGGGTTTAAACTGTGGGAAAAAAACATTTCATAATTAACTATAAAAATTTAAACCATCAGATAATTATTCATTCTATTTATTTTATTTCTCATTAAAAAATGTATGTATACATTAATTGGCAGTCACCATAGCATAGCTTGTTTGATCTGTAAATATAGATTGATCTGTTTTTGTGACGTTCCACCAGACAAGGAAAAAAAAGACTCCAAGCATTCAGACACACATAGCAAGAAAAATGGGAAAGTGGTTAGAGGGACAAGCCTGAACAGAAAGCATGAAAAAGGATTTATACTTTATGCTGGTTCCTACCTACAGTACATACATACACCCACACACACAGACACATATATGAACACACATACACATGCAGTTACAGTATGTATTTGGATTACATTTTCCATCTCTATAAAACTATAAAAGTGTTTCAAGTATTTTATTTGGCGACCAAATGTTCATTTACCCAATTCCACCCTTTGAAACAGTTCCAGAATATTGTCTGCTACAGCCATTTAATTATCGTTTAATTGTCGGAGTCCTGGTGACTAATGTACACACCTTTATGTAAGTAATGAATTGATTATATATATCGGTGAGTTGTGAGAGTGAAGTACTTGTTATGTATCCAGTTCTGTTTCTGGTGCTAAAATAGTCTATAGAATAGTTATCAAACTGAGGGAAGTCTGGGTTTCCCTGCAGAGACTGCCCCCGCGACCCGACCCAGAAAAGCGGTAGATAATGGATGGATGGATGGATGGATGGACAGTTATCAAATTTAATAAATGGGTGCTGTTGACTGTGACAGGAGCCATAAAGTCTGGGAATTATTTGTTGAATATTTCAGCCAAAAAATAGCTTAAGTTTCATTTCGACTATTACATGTAGAATTTTGGATAAAATTCCTATCCATCTTGCAATCACCTGCACTCGGTTTTCGGGGTGTGGAGCTGATCCCAGGCAGCACATGTTCCAAAGCACAAGCACATCCTGTACCAGATGCCTGTCCATTTCAGGGTACTCAGGGTAGCGAGTTTAGTCTCCCAACTATGGGAAAAATCCAGGGCACGCAGACAAAACCAGCACGACAAAGACTTCATTTTAGTAGGATTTCAGTCAGACTAACATGTATAAATGTACTTTAAAAGTCTGGTTTTAGTCGGACTAACACAATAATTAGATTTTCTTATCGTGCATGTAAACGTACTGACATAGAGAACCCAGGCGCACAGAAGGAAGACGGGGTTGAAACCCCAAACCTGGAGGTGTGGGCCAACAATGGTAGCCAGTCCAGAAAAGTCACAGGATGAACCTCTACTATTTTCAGTCCAGTAATTGCTACACACCTCTCTGATAGTTTTATTCATCAGCGATGAGGAGAGGACTGTCAATTTGCTCGGTGTTTGAGTTACATTTGAAAATATGTTATCTAAATGGGTTTTAGGCAGGTAACGAGTGGAATGCATGTATGTCCAAGACCTCTACTGCCACCTCTTGATTTACTGCCTTGCCTTTTGACATTGCAATGCAAAGTACCCCTCATCTCAACTTCATTTTTATTCATTGGACCAAGTTCCTACTTGTATGCAAAAAAAAAAAATGTTAGCGCAATTTTTATAGGTTGTGTCCCAACATGAACACCTTGACATTTTTAAAATGTTGGATATTAATTTTACAGTATGAGGAATTGAGGAGTTTTATTTGCAGGATCTATATATAGACTTATGCTCAATTATAGGTATGGTCTTGTAAATGAGGGTGCAGTTTCATATTCAGCAGGTAATATATCTTGATGTAATGGGAAATATGTCATTATGAGTTTTAATCTTGAAAATCATGATGTTTCAAGACAATGCACTTTACCCAGGTAAAATGACTTCCGTTTTTCTGGATTTTTCTGTCTTATAATAACATATAATCCTGGAGGTGATTCCTACAACAGAGACAAAATTTAAACAAAAGGACGTCTTGCAGTGTGGGAAAAAAAATTGCTTTGCACTTGGCACTAATAAGTACACGCATACTATTATTTAAACTGGAATTTAATACATTTTATAGGTGTCATTTGTGTTGGCCTAACAGGTATATAATTTCAGGGGTGGGCATGACACTCTCAGAGAGTGTTAATTTGCATGCATATATGTCATCACTCTCAGAGAGTGTTAATTTGTATGCATGTATGTCAAATGTGCACAGAAAATCTTGGCTGCCAAGTAAATTGTATAAGATGAGCATGCGTGGTACTCAGTCGGAATTTAGGTCTGTATCTATATTTGTTTTATGACTCTTGTCCTATCGGCCCACTAATTGATGCTCTGTAACATTACAGATTCTTGCACTAAGAAACGTGGTGCCTTTCCGCAACAAGAGTGTCATTTATGCTTTTTAGAGGCCTCCCAATTTCGGACACCCCACCCCCACCAGCATTCTTCCCGCCCCCGCGTGCACTGCTGCTGTGAATGGGGGGCAGCACAGTAATTGTTTTTAAGGCGGGATTGCAGTATTGTTTCTCAGTGGAGTGAGGTGGCCTGATGTGAGTCACTGCTGGTCCTGCCCTTCCCATTGGCTGGACTTTAGCGCTAATCAATGACAAAAAGAACCAATCTGAAACACCCAAGAAGTTGTAGGGCAATGCAAAGATATACGCAAACGTTTAAGGTTTGGACCTGTACAATGACAGAAACCAAAGATCTCTGGGATTACTGGAAACCACAGCTCTTTATCAGTAGTATTCTGTTATGTTGGGACATGAAAGGACCTACGATCGATTTATACACAAATTATACAGGCGAATACAACTTGTAGTACTTTGCAAAACTTTCACTAACTTTTGAAAGTACAGCAAGGTCTTCATTATATTTTATCGTTATGGTGCGTCAAAATATCTAACACAATCGGTATAGTGTAGCGCAGTTAAATTATTACTGCACATAATCTGTGTGTGTGTGTGTGTGTGTGTGTGTGTGTGTGTGTGTGTGTGAGAGAGCATGTGCGTGTGTGTGTGCATGTGTGTATAAATGCAAAAATAAATTATTAATGTGACCCAGAGCCTGCTTCAGTGGGAATGTGTCATACCAAAAGAAAGATTATTCCACAGGGATCTTAATAGGAGTCAGTTTTGAGAAAAGCTCGTTGAAAAAGTGTCCTCGTAGCTAAAATAAAGCTTTTAAGATTTAAAGGTATTTTCTGGATTTCTGCAATATGTCACGAGCTGTGACAATAAAAGCGGATTTTACGTCCGTAGCCTGTCATTCAAGCACGTACGTGGTGAAACGCGTTGCCGTTTCATTCAAAGCTGAACACTTTGTCAGATCCTATTTACTTAGAGTACAAACTTTTTTCGTTGTTGTTTACCTGTACTGTGTTAATAGAAATTAAGAATATGTTTTCTAGCGTAATATACTTTCATCCAATCAGATGTCTCTGCTTCTTTGAACGTAACTATACACGCATTTACAATAAATTTGGTAATTAGTTTATTTTGCTTATACCTGGAAGGAAAACGCAACCCTCTACTGCCATCTAGTGTCAGTTCTAACATATCAACAATAATCCCGGAAATTATTAACTGGAATGATGGAGACAGCATAACTCAGAGGCAAAATGGTTTGAGAAAAAGTATTTCATAGGGGGTCTAAAATGAATAAACTTACTTTAATTTCTTGTCTAGACCACAGGAACTTGCTGAAGCAGTTTTCACATAACATTAACTATCATGCACTAATTTCTGGTTGACCACTATAAACTTAGATTTGCTTTTGTGGAGTCCTTATCGACAGTATGGTAGTTATATAGTATCTACCTCACCTGTACACCACTAGCCCAATAGATAAGAAAAAATGCAAAAGTAAAGTATTGTAAAGGAAAACATATCCATTCAATATCCTTTACAAACAAGTAAAAAATTAACTGAGATTATGTTTAATTGGATGATTGCATTATATTTCGTTTTTAGCAACAGAAGCAATGAAGACAATATATCTGTGAACTAAGGACCATTAGATCTTCAGCCTAACGCTCTCCCAACTGAGCTATTCCAGCACATTTGGGGGCTCCACCCTTGCCGTTTTGTGCCTGTTTCTTTGGAGCCCATCACCTCCGTGGGCCACATGCAGTGAATGTCTACATGGAGCAACCACAAGCTATGAAAAGTGTCCGATTTTAAGACAAAGTACGGTACACGAGTCAGGTGAGTGGCTCTTCTCGAGCTAACACGAGACTGTTGCTCAATGAAGACAATATGTCTGACAGCGGAAGAAGAGGAGAAATGTGACTTGAAGTGAAACAGTTGACCACATTCCTGCAGGTCCGGCTGCATTTGGGCTAATCAAAGGACATAATTAACAGGCAGCTCTTGCAGCTGGAACAGCACTTATGTTGTATGGACAAAGTGAGACTAAGAGGGGAAATGTTCTGCTTGCTTCTTAAATCAAGTGAAGGAATTGCACTGCAGCTGAGAAAGGTCAAAGACGAGAGTCAGGAGGATCAGTCTGGTTAACACAGGTGCAACAGATAGCATGTGGAATGTAGGACTGCCTCCTAAATGAAAGAGGGCAGGTGTTGGCCACGGAAGACACGCTATGGTTTTTGGTAGGTCAAGATCACTGGGAGAAAAAGAAAGCATGGTCCGTATGGGGATTGAACCCGTGACCTTGGTGTTATTAGCACCACACTCTAACCAGCTGAGCTAACTGGCCAAGTGGTGAAAAAAGGTCAGCTATACCACAAGCAAAAAGTGCAAAAGAAATGTTTTTGAGCTAGAGTGTGCCTGGGGGCGCAAAAGTGAGCCCCTGACAGGTCCCACCGAGAATTGAACTCGGATCGCTGGATTCAAAGCCCAGAGTGCTAACCATTACACCATGGAACCACAGGATCCATCGTACCCCTGCCGGTCACGAGCTCCAAGTCTTACGTCACGTGCTGCCAGAACCAGGGACCTTTAGATCTTCAGTCTAACGCTCTCCCAACTGAGCTATTCCAGCACATTTGAGGGCTCCACCCTTGCCATTTTGTGCCTGTTTCTTTGGAGCCCATCGCCCCCCCGGGCCACATGCAGTGAATGTCTACATGGAGCAGCCACAAGCTATGAAAAGTGTCCGATTTTAAGACAAAGTACGGTACACGAGTCAGGTGAGTGGCTCTTCTCGAGCTAACACGAGACTGTTGCTCAATGAAGACAATATGTCTGACAGCGGAAGAAGAGGAGAAATGTGACTTGAAGTGAAACAGTTGACCACATTCCTGCAGGTCCGGCTGCATTTGGGCTAATCAAAGGACATAATTAACAGGCAGCTCTTTGGAAGCTCTTTGTCTTATATTTAACACCAAAAGACTGTAGCAAAACAACAGAAAGAACTGCAGAAGAAATGGAAACTTTTCAACCCCTGGGACAGAAGCACACAAGCCGTCTTTTGTGTTCAGGAAAATTTATTCTTTACTCAATAGCCAAAAGCATTATTTTGTCTTCTATTGAAATATTTGCCTTTGGTTTACATAGTAAAATTCACTCTTGTCCAATTTGTTATAACATTTTAGAACATTGTACATGGAAGGTGCAACACAATTCAATATTCTGACTTTTTACCTTAATTGATATTTATTCCTGGTGACTATTAAAGTATATATATTGTTAATGAAATTATAAATACTTCCACTTCTTTTCAGGGTGGCCATTTGAAACTTCTGTTAAAAACGGACAGTTAGACGTGTGTTAAGTTACAAAAAAAGCAGTCATACTAACTATGTACTTTTCATCTGGTGACTGTGTAACATGCTCTATAATGCTAATGTTAGTGGCCCACTGAGACAATCATGCATCATCTCCCCCACAAAGGAGGAGCAGAGTCTTCCTGTAGTCACCAGAGGTGTCATTCTGAAACAAATCACAGGCATTAGTCAGTAAAATTCTAAAACTGACTAAAGGAAAATCTTAATGTCAATCACACTACATCACACTATTAGGGAAAAAATTATATTCAGAAACAGTAATACGGTGATGATTATGACTCAAGGTCAAGTTTAAATTAAACTGCTGTTCTACTAAATGGGGTAACGCTTTCCTTGTCACAAATACTTAGTAATAACAGAGTTACTACTGAATTCACAAATTATAAACAAATATAGTTGCTACTTGATAAGATACATCATGATTCATTAATGACGAACAAGCAGTAGATCGGTATTTCATTCGTGTTATTCATGACTTATTCCTTCAGTAGTTCATTAGTTGTTCCTTTAGCAATTTCTTCAGTAGTTTACGAAGGTTTACAGAATTAACTAGTGGTACAACGGATCAAAAAACTCAGATCGGATCACGGTTTTAAGTCACGGATCGGATCAATTTTCGGATCAGCAAAAAAAGAAAAAAGACAAGACAAATTTAACTCTCCGTTTATTTATTTAAGTATTTTTTGCCCATTAAAAAACATTCAACTCAAGACTCATTCCACGCAATTATATAAAAACAAATTAAGGTGCAATATAGGGCATGATAATTACTTCAGCCATAACTTTAGACTTTTCCTGCTCATACATGCTTGGAACGATCTTGTCACTGAAGTAGGCTCGTGACGGGATATCATAGCGTGGCTCAAGCATGTTCATCATATGTTTAAACCCCTTGTTTTGCACAACGGAATATGGCTTCATGTCTGCAGCTATAAACACCCCAATAGCTTTTGTAATAGCTTCAGCCCGGTCGGATTGGGCAGCAAAGGGCTGCTTAAATGGCGCGGATATCAGCGGTTGTTGCGCAGCCTTCGTCTTAGCTCCTGTCACACCAGGGTGATGTCGTTTCACATGCTGGAGGTTTCATGCGGATGCTGGAGGTTTCTCGAGCCCCGCTGCTCCTCCGCTTGGGCCGCTACCGCTGGCCATGACTATCGCTGACAGACTGACTACGCACACCATACAGTAGAACTTTTTTTCGAATATTCAGATCTCGTGCATGCCGAACCATGTAGAGGGATCGGTTCGGATCACCGATCAGCAGTGATCCATTGCACCACTAGAATTAACTGATGCAGTAACAAATATAGTAACTGCTTGAGATAAAAGATACATCAAGATTCATTAACGATGAGTTAACATAAGATCAGTAATACAGATGTCAGTATGTAACTAAGACTTAGTTTGTGGTTAATTGATACATAAGTAACAGCATAACCCTATATTATGTGTGACCCTAAATGGAAAGAGAGAACATGTGGCATGAGTAATATGTGCGGTCAAGACCTTAATCATGGAGTACAGCGAGGTGGCAAACATTTGCCTGAACTGGGCTCTGATGTCCAGCATGTCCACCTCGCTCCGGGACACCATGATGCGAATGAGGGTGTGATCGTCCGTGCCTGCGCCCTGAGAAACACAAGCAATGTGCTGAGTAAAAATATGAATTCCTTTTTTTTTTTTTTAAATAGTGTAAAACAATGTTGGGTTTTCCCAACTTCTTCTAGAAAAGAAAGGTATCAGCATGCATGCAAAATATTTAATGGCCATACCTTAAGTCCACAGTAAAGGCTTTCAGCAAAGTAAGCTGGGACACTCCTGGCACATTTTACTATGAAAGAGAAATATTTAATGCTTTAAACTCATGTAATCAATAAAATAATATAAATAATATAAAAAGAATAAAATGTTGTATTTCTGTAATGAACGTAACACATAAATATGAAAAAGCAAAAAATAAGTGGCTAAACATAACATAGTTTCTTATCTCGGCACTTCGAATGCAGAAGCATCACTAAAAATGCTGCCTTTATTATAATTACAGAGCAAATGGTACTCTAGCCCAATTATAAATTGTCCCACATATTGGACAGTAGCTACTTTTCCTGCCATTGGACACTCTGAGATGGTCTGAGGGACGTACAGCATAAGAAGAGAGAGAGCAGAGTAGCACTTACCCACAGCCAGAAGCAGCTCCTTCAGGCTTCCCGACGTCTCCCTCTGTACACTCTCCTCTATCTCAAAGCCACTCAGCTTCCTGTATTCGTCAAACACTGGGAATAAAGAATACATTGTTTTCACACTCATGAGTACATTGCTGAGTAATTTCTCTCCAGGATCAATGAAGTTTTTCTGAATCTGATTTTGATTCTGCTGGCGTCCTCAAGCATGTGCCATTTTGTTTGAATGGTTGATAGCTCATAATAAATGAATAACACAAGGAGACTGAGTTTTCTCACAGGGTCCTGGATAATCACCTTTGTTGAGGTGAGCTGTGCTTCGGTTACCAAGGATGGTGATGAAAGTCTCCTCTTCGGTGCCAAACTTCTGCTCTCCGGCGGCAAACAGTCCCTGAAGGGAGCCACAACAAGGCATCTGTAGGGACCTTGAAGGTGTGTGATCACCTTAAAAACACCTCTGTTTGCCAAACCCTTTCCAATAGGCATGAACACCTCTATAGATTGAAGAACACAGAGTTGACTACAGGTTGACTACAGCGATGTTGCTGTGTAATTAACAACCAGATGGGACAAAGGGCAGCTCATCTGGGTCTGGATGATCACATGAAGTTGCTCCTAGTCGTTAAGGCCACATTGAATAGTTTTTCAAACAGAAATTTGTTGCCCAATGTCAATGGGAAAGTGCCTGAGCAACACTGGTCAGCAGCATTGCCCAGCAACATTGCTCAAAAAGTTGCTTGACACAAGCTATGTATCACCACCCTTGATATGAACCGGTGACCTTCCAATCGCATCCAAACACGCAAGGCCACACCCCACCAAAAACACATTCTAATCAAACAATGTAGAGCATCGAAGAGTAAATGAAGAACTGCCTCATTCAATCGATACTGATCAAATTCCATACATGTAAGTCTGTGAACTGCAATTTATTTGTGAAACATGTTGCCAGCAGGAATGTAGCCAGGTAGCGAAATGACAGGTTTTACCTCAGCATCAGTTTTAATGGCTCCCTGATCAACTCCCTGCTGCCTGTTAGCCTATTTCAAAGAAGGAGAGAAACAGATACTTCACATGCTGTTCTGATTATGTCTGATATCGATATCCAATACAAAAAGAGTCCTAATGCCCATGAAAAACTATTACAGCAAACAGGATATTTATTTATTTCTGGTTGGGTGTTTAAAGGGAATTGGTTGCGCGCGTTTAAAAGAATACTGAGTGGAGAGGATCATCACCTGCAGGAGAATGACCATCAGCCTCATGAAGTGTCCCGATGAGTCCCCAGTGATATCGTCTTCCAGGCTTGTACCATACTCTGAGAAACAGCGACACAATCATGCACAATTTACAGTAACCAATAACGAAATTATTGGAGACTATCTATAAGATGAACAAAAAAATGAATTGGGGCAAAACATAGAAGGTATTTCTCCGAGCCTTTAGCCCCACAAACCCTCACCTGCCTTGTAGGCAGTAGCTATTTCTTTGATCTGGGAAGCCATCCGAGAGGCCAAGATCTCAATCAGCACCTTCTCATCTGTCCCGGCACCCTGACAGGCATGAGTAGTGGAAACCAGAGCAATTAATCACTATCAATATGATCTATGCAGTAGGCCTGGGCAATGCCTAAAAATACAATATTTTAATTAAAAATAAATTTGTGGAAAACAATGATATTCAACACCCCCCCTTCCCACAGACGTGCACACAGGCACCCGCACGGACACACACACACATGTTAATATTCACTTTAGATCAATAATCACAGCACTGTATTTTATTTATAGATAAGTAAATATAACACAGACTGAAAAGAATGTTGGAAGTCTCAGAGGAGTTAAAAGAATAAAACTGGGCACCAATAAAAGCCTAGTTCATCTAAAAATGATCATATTGTGGATGGTTCTTTATTTATTTTATCTCTAGGTTTGGCCTGTCAAGACTGCTCCCTCCCATAAGTGAAAGAAGAAACAGAATAGCTGGCTATGAGGACTGTTGGCAATTTCCAAATAATAGTGGCAAATGTCTTTTTTGACCATCCACATAAGTTGGGAAGCTCAAAATTACCCCCGATGAGTTTCACTTGAACTGCTGAAATTCCGGCCGCTGACTGGAAGACAGCATCTGGTGATGTGACAATGTTGAACTTCCAAATTTGTAAGAATGGCGAACACATTACTGCTTCAAAGGGCAATGCTTGGGAAATGCTATACTATAATAGGTAAGTGAGAAACGCAGGCTGCGAGGCTGAAATAAAAAGCCGCATAGTAAATCTGTTATTTTGCTTTGTGAGCAGTCAAAGTCATACTAATTTCATGGACAAGATGATAATCGGGGTGGCATGGTGGTGCAGTGGTTAGCACTCACGCCTCTGGGACCCGGGTTCGAATCCCCGCCTGGGTCACATGTGTGTGGAGTTTGCATGTTCTCCCCATGTCG
>JAODJX010000053.1:1335170-1350907 GCA_026776945.1 Isichthys henryi
CCCCCCCCCCCCCCCCCCCCCCCCCCCCCCCCCCCCCCCCCCCCCCCCCCCCCCCCCCCCCCCCCCCCCCCAAACATACAACATTCAAAGCAGATACTACATAAGTAGTGGACAATGGCATTTTCCCAAAGAGGCTTATTTTTGGAGGTGGAATTGATTTCAGCGTTTTTTTGACTTGGATTTGCACCCTAACCCTAATGACAGAAAGCAGCAGGAACACCACCTTGACATTCTAATAGACTAACTGTCTTATTTCCCCCCCAGTGCTGGAAAGTTGCTTTGGAGAGAGATCCCAACATCCGGCGACAGTCTGTGCTCAGACCCCCGTAGGGGCCAGGCGCCTGACGATAGCAATGCTGCTGTGAAACATCCTCCGGAGGAAGGCTGGGCAAGACGGCTTCATGATGAAGTGCTCTAGAAGGATGCGTAGCTCAGTGAAGAGTGTGCTGTTGGGAGAGGAGCACATGAACGGAGCACCAAACTGGGGGGGGAGGGTAAACACTAGAAGCTAATCAGAAAAAGTCCAAAGAAGGGTACAAGGATGTGACACAAATGACACATGGAAGGCACTTCTGACATGGGAGTATCATGCATCAAGGTATATCTTCAAGCAGATTCCGAGGGGGGAGGGGGTACAGCCTCTTACCGACAATAAGGATTTCTTCTGGATGAGTAGCGGAGTGTGAGAAACCGATAGTAGATGAAAGGTAGCAATAAACTCCCCTGGCCACTGGAATAGGGTGGAGGAGATTTTAAGTTAGAATGTAACATTGAATAGACTTTGGCTTGACTTTTCACAACTATTGACTTGACTTTGGAAAATACATTAATGTAAATCACTGATACAAATGGTCTACATTGTATAGTACATTGACATAGATCACTGATACAGATGATCTACATTGAATCAATTGATACAAACCTGAATAACATAAATACAGTGGCTGGCATTAGGAATATTTCATTGCAGGCAATGAATTTCAAGATGTTCTGCTGGTTGGCTGTCAGCTTGTTCAAGAAACTCCTCACAAAGGCCAAGCTGTTAGGGCCCATTGTCTGCACAGGAAGATCTAAAGGTTACATTCTTCCAAATACATGCACACGCACTTCGCCAGTGTCACAAAATCTCTTAAAATAGCATTTCCTTCATGACCAATAATGCACTGATATGGTATAAAACCAGTGGCACACTGCGTAAATCATAAAGAAAACAGATACATTAGCAGCATAATAGCAAAATGATAAATGTAATTTGTTTCCAGGGGAAAATTCATTAACCTGCAAAAAAAGAATGAAAAACTTACATCAAGGACTTTTTTTGTGTACGTTGTAGCGTGAAGCAGGGAGAAGAGAAAGACTGGAAAGATACTCACTGAAGATGATGGTTAAGGAAGAACATAAACAAACACCTGCCATGTATCTACTCTCCAAAATCCATAGATAAACTACTGGCAACAGACAAATGACATAGGGATTAAAAAAGGCATTTTAATAAGGTTAAGCTATAGCTTTTCTAGCCAGTATGCAACTGTGAACAGCTATTTTACACTATTAAAATGTACCAAGCAAAAAGTAATTATCTCCCGTGTATTGAACTTATTTTGGTGATTCATTTTTCAATAAATTAATTGAATACTGGACTAAGAAAATTTAATCTTCACTAGTAAGCCACTATAAAAGTGATATTAAAAGTGATATTGTCCCTAGGCAACATTCCTTAATATACCCAAAAGAGATTTAACTGGATGTGTGTGATGTGTAGCTGGACAATTAGACAAAAATCGTATAAAGGGACTGGGGGACTGTTAACAGGACCACTAATATTCAGACTGGTGATGACATTAACATATTGGGTATTAAACTGGGACAATTATTCCCGTCATGAGCTTCTGTGATTATTATGAAGTGTCTGTTTGCACCTGGGCACAAATAGCATCTATCCATCTGTCCCTGCCCACTGGCTTCACAAAAAGAAAACCATAAAAAAAAACTGTGTTGCTTGCATGGTTGCACATCACTTCAATGGCTGAAGGTGTCATAGTGGGATACAAATATATAAAGAATATTAAAAAATAATAATGATGACAGATGATGTCCCTGGATATTTAGGGTTATTTATGTTCGTTTACATTTATGTCATTTTCTAGGCTGACAATCCTAGAGCTGCTAAACGGCCTTTCTGTTTTTTTTGTTTTTTTTTTAAACAGTGACATAGAAATATGATCTACTCTATTCCAAATAAAGATCTATTCTATTCCAAAAATAGTGACAATAATTATAATAACAACAACAACTATAGGCCAAAAACGTAAAACACAGAGTTTTAGTCAGAGATTCTGAGGAAGGATACTTGTGACTGGGTAGGAGTTGACAAGAATGAGAGAGTAGAGCAGGTAATGACAACTGTCTTCTTGCAAGGCCTGGGCCAGAAAGGCTCTGCTCAGCTGGAAACGCGGAAGTCGTTGGTGCAGCCGGAGAGCGCTGGTCAGAGCGTTGGCCAATAAGGCGCGCTGATAAAAATTTGCAGCCTCATGCAGTCTGAAAGTAGAGATCAAAGAGCACAATTAAGCAAACCGCCGAAGTCACCCTCAGCCTATCTGATCATCCAAACCTTTATAGATTTGAATCATCTAAATAAAGCCATCCCAGGAACCCAAAATAAATTTTAATTAGCTCACATATAAGAAGAAAGGACTCACCCTAAGAGTGGTAGGATGAATAAAACAGAACAGTAGACTGTGAACAAGCGCGAGAGCCACATAGCTGTCTCCAATTTGTTGTTCAACATATACTGCTGCAATAAATAGGGGGGGAAAAGGCAGTCATTGATACTACTACACATCTAACTGATCTAAAGCAAAATACATTAAAATGAAAGGCACTTACCACAGCACCTTGATGAGGTGGACTTGTGTTTTCGTTATCTGCCATTGCTAAATCTTCCTTTGCAGTTCTGCTTCTGTAGAAGTGTAGGACACCTGAAATAAAATCCCCTCAAACTCATTCAAGATTCTGACGTAGATGTTCGGTTATTAAGTACTGCTGCATGTAACAACCTAGTTCCACATATTAAAACATGGAGAAAAAAAACCATAATTCCCACCATGTATAAAATGTTTGATTGACGTTTCACAAATTTTGACCTATATCAAATTGTAGTCTTTGAAATCTTTAAAGTGATAATTGTAACGATTAACAAAAGTTAGCAGTCTAAAGTGTGTCCAGCAGAAACTTGAGGGCGTTTCACATCTTTTCCCGAGTCATCATAGCTACATTAAAATTGTAGGTGGAAGAGTCTGAATATCCAATTTGTTCTACATTATCTGGTCTAGTGATCTGAAGGTCCCCAGTTCAAATATCATTATGGTTATTTTACCTTTGGGCACTTCAGCAAAGCAAAGCCCTTAACTGCTAAATGCATAACTAGCTGGTAAATAAGTAAAATGCAAAAACAGCAATACTAGTGTAATTGTGACAAAGACCTAAACCATTAACCAATGAAACGGTCAAAGCAATTTGAGGAAATTGGAATGTTGCAATTCTGTTACTGGTATTATGACATTAAACAATGCAAATACATAAAAAGTAAATTAAACAAAAACAAATCGAACTAGGCTAACTCTGCAACTCAACAATTAATTAACCGTAACACTTCCAGTGTCATAGATGTCGTACATTATATATACAATATAATTAAATTGTACATACATTATATGCACGATATAAGACAGTATATTATGTTCTTTGGAACAAAACACAAAATCTTTTTTACAACATTATAGTGGTTTGTCAGTCAGCCTTGGTTGTGACTAACTAAGTCCGTGACAAGATCATTGAGCAACATGGTTTAAGTACCCAGCTGTTCTGGTTGGTTTTGAAGATAATGCAAATTATGAACGTAGAAAATTGCTTTAACGCAACACGACGCCCAAAATAAACCACCTGAAATTTACTTCGATGTGCAAACTGCTAAAAAAAAAAAAAATGAATGAATGAACACGAAAGGTCAGTCACTACCATCTCCCTAGGAAGCCAACGAAAGAGCGAGATGGAATGTTCCCGAATTAGCATAGGCGCTCTTCGCTAGCTAGCCTGTGTTTAAAGGTTCTACGACATGAGAGGAATATAATTACCTGAATATAATACACGCGATTGAACTTTAATTTACTCCGCCTCTACCTCTGAGAAAGACGAATAACTGACAGAAGGTACTTATGTATTCCTTAACAACCTCCTACCACAAGCACAATAAACCTTTTCCTCGCTAGTCTTCACTTCTAGTTACTCTGCTAAAACCGGAAGTCTCGCTCAGCTTGCTCTCGCGATATTCTATCGGTCCCTCAGCATAAAAATTCCCCAGTGCACCGCGAGATGTATCTGTGATGCAATATGAAGTATATTTACAGCACCAAGGAAATTTAGTCGAAATGATCCTAAATATTTGCGCGTCACTTAAAGTATTGGTAAATCATGTGTGATATATTAAAACTTTTTACACATATATACATCCGAGCTTAACAATATGGGCTTTCTAAGCATACCGTGCAATGCGGTGTTTACGTTAAGACACACACATTTCCTATTTCCGTAGCTGAGATCGCATAAGCTATGTGTTGGAAATAATAATACGGGTTAAATACAAAAGAGTGAGATCAGAGATCTTAGTTCAAATGACACAAAATTTCACAACGCTGTAGGTTCCACCGAGATTTGAACTCGGATCGCTGGATTCAGAGTCCAGAGTGCTAACCATTACACCATGGAACCACAAGACACATAGTTTCTTAAACTTTGTAAAAGAATTGTTTATTCGGAACTAAAACGTTATGATATAAATGTGTCTTTAAAATCTATGTCGGGATTATAATTTTTACCCACGACGAGTCTGCTTCTGTCATTAAAGAACAGAAATGGAATATGATCATCCCAGTAAACCTGAGATTTGTAGGTGTCGCTATCTTCATATATGCAGAATTTAATTTTAAATCATGTCACCCACAAGAGGTCGCCACTTATCAATACATGTGTATAATTGTCGCGCTCTAGAAAGATAATAATGCGCAGGGAATTATTTCATTTCTGCAAGGAATCCTGCTGTACGGTGACGGTATAGTTGCACATTTCAGGTAATCTTACTTCTTTTCCATGCACGTTTTAATCTACATACAATCTCATGTTCAGCGTATGAAATCCTCATTGATAGGCCTACATGAAATATGTTACATGGCATTCAATAATAAACGTTTTATAAAATGTTTTCAGCTGCATTTATAAATCTTTATATAAATTGTACTTTTGCTGTAACTGTTAGGCCTACACAAGCCCAAAAGAAATAAGACGGAAGAAAAAGAAAAGTTTACAAAACGCAGGTGATTGTGTTTCATAAAACACTCGCCAGATGGCGCACAATACAACGATGCTTCCCTGTCACCTTAATTGAGCAAGGCAGCAGCCAAGGGTAATTAGTTTAGAAGATCATACAGATAGCATTTTTAAAATATGTACTGTACATTTACTGTTTGTGAAATTATATATATTTTGATTTTTGGCAGATAGCCGTATAATGCATTTTCAGTTGCTTGAACGTCAACTGGAAATATAGGTAATGCTATGTTAAATCGAATTGTTTCTGTGCAAAAACTTAATTAGGCATTTAAAAAGGTTAACGCCAGCGCCTGAGACGGTTTTTGTTTAATAATCCTATTACTGACGACTCATCATGTATAAAATGGTGCAGAAGGATGCAAAGTTCCCACTCCTTTAAGTCTGTCAGAGAAATAGACAAATCCCACCGTATAGCAACAAAAACGGATATATTGTTGTCTCCCAGGTTGGTTCAAGTTCGCTGTAAGTACTTATTGCTATGGTGATTTTAACGGATAATTTTATTTGTTTTTGGCTCCGTTTATAGACCGTATGCTCATATTTCCTTATTAATTGCTCAACCAAAGATTAGTAGCTTCTCACGTAGATATAGGAAACATTTCTCGAAACGCAGTAGAAGCTGAGTGGCTCGATATGATGTTAGGCTACACGTGTACTTTCCGTATAAGTATGCGTTTGTGTTTTTAATTTATTTAAACCTAAATATTCAAAAGAATAGGGATTAAATAATCAATATCTGTATTTAGTTTGTTAATTCTAACTTTGAAGCGATTTATTGTTTTAGGCTTAAGGCCTACTTCTTAAATTTGTGACGATAGCCATAACAAATTCGTTGTAGCACAAAACGCATTTCGAATATGCGAATAAGAGAAGGATGTATAGTCCCGAATTTTCCCATTGCCTTATTGCGCATAAATTCTGTTTGTTTCTTTAATATCTAAATTTCGTCATCTTCTGTTTCTGTTGTGTGCTGTGCTTTTTGGACTTTATTTCCGCGTGTATTCTTAGTTCCACAGTGCATTCGTTGAGCACGAACACACCCAAAAGTACAATTTATTAAAATGACATTTCTCATTTATATACTGCAAACGTATTTATGGAAACGAATATCAAAAACAGAACCGTAAAAATAATACATGTATTAATGCCATTATTTTAATATTACCATTGTTGTTTGAACAACGGCAATACTTCGATGTCATTATTTGATAGATTAAAAAACTTTATTGATCTGAAACGAAAATTCTCGTTATATTTCTGTTCCGTTATTTGTGGTCGGTTATTTAAAAAAAATCTCCAACTGCTACCAAGCATTTTCAGGACAATCTGGGGTAGAAAATTCCTTCAGACTAAGGGAAACGATGGACAGTGAAGCCATGAACAGGTAAAAAGAAAAGAAAGGGAACTAAACCTTCAATAGAAGTTCCGTTGGAATCAGAGGAAAGCTTGTGTTATTTTCCCAGCTGTATTGAAATAAAAAGAAATCAAGCAAATGTGAAAGAGAATGGAATTGAAAAGCCTAAAAACAAAACCGTGACAAGTGAAAAGACCCCAAGAAATTAGAGTGGAATGACCACCGTAAACAAGAGAGGGGCCTTTTTAGTTGTTCTGTGAATTGTGATTTGAAAACATTAGGCGAGCGACCAAAGGAGCTATTCACATCCTTTATTTAAAAATATGAAGCGCTTTATTAAAACGAACCATAAAAGGCAGCATCGAACGTGTGTAGTAAAACATAAATACAAATTCAAACAGTTTTTTTTTCTTCTCAACAACTCTTAAATAATAAATACACTTTAACAGATGAGTATATATCACATTTGTAGGCTTGCACTTAAGCGAGTCGAATAGATGGTTTAACATAGAGTGGTGTGATTTATCGAAAAAAATGGATCAAAACATTTAAACATTAAATTTAAAACACTAATAAAATCTACGAGTTGAATGACCTGTGTGTATAAGGCATTTGTTCTTTAGTTCAAATGCTACTAGGCACTGTCACTTCGTAATTGTGCGTACAAAATAGACGGGGCGTACTCATACATTCCTGTATTCCTTTATAGTCTATTCTTGCGTTAGAAGCCGATTTGATGGAAGACTTCAGTCTTACGAGGAAAATCATTTGAATTCATATTCGCGTGTAATCTTTTTGCTGTACGATTTTAAACCGATTCGCTGTATATTTGCAAATGGACTAGTGAAACGCAGAAACTACATAATAAGTAGATTTATTTTGCATATATGCTCACGGTGACTACAGGATATATATAAGGATACAAATCTTCCGCCACTAAGAAATTAGATGTCAGCGTTGTTTCTCGCTAACATGCAGGGTGGAGCCCACGGTCAGATAACTTCCTGCACACATTCCGTATTAAACGTTGTGCATCTTTCCATGTAAAATATCTGTAGTGCGTTATCTCTGCGGATTCCATTTTTGCAACGTCACACCCCTTTGTCTCCTTTTGTCTTCATATTTTCCCTAATTATTTTATCTCTTAATTTTATTATGGATCTATAGAATACATATCTTTAATTGCTAATGTATTTTTTATATAATAGTAACATTTCGGTTGGCGTTGCGTATTAAAGTATATATTAACGAATTTGCGTATTAACCAGTTAGTCGCAAAACACGACTAAACTTCAGCTAGAGTAGATGTCATTTACGATTCGTGTTAATAATTGTGTAATTGTTAAGATGCGTAAGCGAACCCCAATTTCAATGGAGACTGAAACTAATAAGATTAAAATATTTTTAAATATATATATAGGTCTAATAATATAATATTTTAAGCAACTTGACCGCCCTGCTCCCAAAAGAGACATTGCTGGATAACCCCAGAAGAGCAAATGTTAAAAACCGAGCTATAGTTATTGCTTTATCAGACTCAATCAGGAAATGAATTAATCAATGCACAAGCAGATACAACGTGCAGATCATTTGAAAGTAATGGATGGATATTGCGATGTGCCGATATTATTTTCTGTCAGTCAAGGTAACAAAGTGAACATGTATTGCATATATATTAAAAATTATACACTCATCGAGTGGATTTGATGCTTATTTTATTGAAGCGCTGCGGAAGGTGAGGTCTCCGTGGAATAATTTTTCTGAGTGTTATTCTCACAGGAAAAATATTTCAGAAATCCCTTTAAACGGCCGCTAAATTGAGCTGTTCCGTGACAGAATGCAGAACCTGGTAGTAATTGTCGGGTTGTTTAAGGCTGGTCTAGATAGGCCTGCGCGTGGGATCGTTTTCGCTCTACCTTGCTTCAATGATCGGATGTGTTAATTTAAGGATGTTCCCCTAAAGCAAGGAGGGACCCAACGGAAGACCCCTATCTACGCACATATTTGTGGAAACTGATGATAAATGTCACGATGAAGCTTAAACCACGGTATTAAATTGTCAAAATGGAAAGATTTCCCAAATAATGCCATTGATGGTGAATTATGGTATTTGAGCTAGCTGTAGACAGATCTGGAACAAATAAGGCGTACGAGAGAGGTCATTAAACACACACGCAACTGCCAGAGGTCAGATGGAGTTCTTATGGCTCACGCGCACACAAATTAGGAGGAAAAAAGACGCGGTTGAAATACGGGACCTCGCTGAAAAGCCGACGTTGACATTATGGCTGTTTTATGCAGTTGCATCTTTGCCTCAAAATGTGATGTAAAAACACGACTTCACAGAATAAAAAGGATGAACTAAATTAGGCTGTGGACATTTCAATGCTCGTTTAAATCGAGGCATTTCTGAAATTGTCATTTAAATAGGGAATTCATTTATTACACCATAAAATTAAAATTACTATTGGGAATAGTTTAAGGTTAGGGCATTTATCTGAGAAGTATGTGTGTGTAATGTGTGTGTTGTGTGTGTGTGAGAGCGCGCGCGTCTTTTTTCAGTTTTTGCCTGGTTATCGTTTAATACCGCGACTGAAACACAGCTAAGCAAATAAATACCATTCGAGGGATATTTCAGTAAATTGGGTTAATTTAAGATAGAAGACGTTCCTGTCCAATAGGAATGGCCCTTACTTAAACTGTTATTGAACAATGACTTCTAGCTCAAGTTAACCCAACTGAGAAATCCCACTTCGTGGACCCCCCTACCCACACCCCCGGATTTAAAAATATAGCTATTAAGATACATATGGATATCGGCGAAAGATTTCGGGCTTGTTAAACAGATGGGCATTAAACGGTCGGTGAAAGGGGTAATTTGATAAAGAATGTTGCATGGCGGTGAAGTTGGAACATCTTTATGGGAGTCCGACCGACTGGCACTGACCCCAGATGCGCCTTTTCTACGAAATAATATCTGCTTTGATATTACGTGTTGAGTAACATTGTTATGGTTAATTCTGGTGTTGTTTGTAATGGTCTATTTAAGTATTTGTCAATAAAATAATTCACCAACAGGTACATTTTACTTTAAATCAATACTAATGTAAAAAGGAATGTATTTACATATAGTGTAATACTGAACTATGAAATTTCTATTGATTGATATTTTTAGTCTCTTCTGTTCACGCAGTTAAAAATCGATTTGCGATTCTTACGATTACAGCTTTCCCGCTTATTTTAATTATGGTTGTGGACACGATTCTGTTTTGCCTTTAACTTTTATTGTGATGTTAACTTTTGTGTTAAATGTTAACAACCTGAAACAATCAATTTTGTTGCCGTTAACAAATCAGTGTTGACTCCAACACTCGGTCGCTTTGTCCCCATTATACTGCTGCCCTCACTTGAAGATTTATGTATTTTTAATATTAAATTCCTTCTGTTATGTGGACTGCACTCTTGTTGACTTTTCTTGACCCGGCGACCTCTTCCCTAAACTTTCCCATATCTAATGTGGAATTTTTTCCCCCCTTTACCGTCATTTGACTTATTTTCCTATTCAGTTGACTGCCGTCTCTTTCTCCTCGCTAGCATGCGCTGTTTGCACTGTTCTTGAACTTCAGGGCGCTACACAGCCGAATCTGCCGTGTCCTCATCCTGTACTTTGAACCTTGAATCTTCCTCAAAAAGTCCCTTGTTCTACAAGTCTCCCCGCGACTACACAGCTTGCTAATTAGTTAAACAAACTCCTTCCCTAATGATTCCCCGGGCCTTCCGATCTTCTGGGGTTTTGTTTGAATCAGCTGCCACTGCCGGAGATTTTGCTTGTCCTGCTGGAAACTTGGCCCCTCTGACCCGAACCACCACTGAGCTGTTAAACCGGGCGGACAGGCCTGTCCGAGCGAACCCCCCTTAGGCCAAAGGCCAGGGCAGCGAGTGCTCTAGATGCCACCAGCTGCTTGGGGTGACACAAACCGCAGAGTGCACTGAATTCTTTTTAAGTTTATCTACTTTATAGACGACGTGAAGTTTCTTATAGCAAATGTTACAATCCAAAATAATGTCACAATTTAATTGACAAAATTTCAGTAGCCTTTACATGTTGAATTTGATAATTAAAAAAAATCGCACTAAATAATTTTCGCAATAAGGCAATGTTGATATCGACGTCATTTGTGGAGTCGGGAATACATTTTCGATATGCTGATAACGTCATATTAATAGCAGGGAATTGAAGCACATCCGAAACTATTGACTAAAAATCTCGTACGTATATAGGGCCGCCTGTTAAGACTTGTATTTGTTGACTTTCTTCGCTTCGCCCTGACCTAGTGCCATGCGTCCTCCCTGGAGATCCCGACAGAAATTGATACTAATTGAAGGGGCTGTATGCTGCTGGTTGCTGAAGCGCCTCCGGCAAATGCAGGACCTGCTCGTCAGTGGCTAATTGACAAGAGCTTGTCTGTGTTTTGGAGCAGGTGGTCTTAAGCACTGAGGCATAAACAGTAGCCTGACACGGGCCCCATTTGCCTGAAGCAGACGGGGGGCAAATGTAGTTAAAATGAAGAGAGATTTATGGAAACTCCCATAGGTGACGCTAAGGTGGACGTGTCTTATTGAGGGGTCTTATTTGTTGTTGTTTCTTCTGTCGTAGTAGCTTGCTCCATATATTTTTAATAAAAGAGAGCATCAATTAAGGTCAATTGGCCAGGTGACATCGTCTTGCTGTGCATCATGGCAAATTAGCTCCGATAAACGCAAAGTAATGATTCTGTCAATAAAAATGATGGCTGATATTGTTGACGAAATACGGGATATTAACGCACTGTATCGGAGACCTTCCCGCCGGAATAATCAATAAACTCAGTCTTTTGTGAGACTGTGGAAAGTAAACAAAATGCGATTTTATTTTTTTGTAGTCTAACGTAGCATTAGCGATTTAAATGGGCTGTGCAGTGAGTTTTTTTACATGTTTAATGTCAACTATGTAGCATAATGCTGTTGCGCACATTTAAACACGCTCATATTCGGGACAAATAGCTGTTGTATCCAGCTGAGGTGGAAACGGTTTGGCTTTCCCACTGTCTGCACGTGTGAACTGAAAGAATGGCCGTGGAACTTAATTTCTTTCCCCTTTAAACCAAAATCTCGAACTTTTCGGACATTTCTTTACGTTTTCTCGCTTTATTTCTTAGTAACAATGACAACATTGAAGCACCCCGTTGGAGGGCCACAGTTGGGGACCTTTGGTAGTATTTTAGACATCTTTAGATTTCATCAATCAAATTGACTGCGGTTTTCCATAAAAATGCTGAATCTTGTCTAAAACGGAGAGAACTAAATAAAAAAAATATGCTGTCTCGTAAGATGATAAATGGCGGTTCTTTGATAGAAATTTTTGAAAAAAACTTGTTTATCGCCCAGGATTAAAAGCTGAAACAAACATATTAACCATTCTATCGTCTGCATTACAAATTACGACAGGTACCCGAAACGTGTGCTGCAACATTAAATGACTGTTTGGTTAATGTTTGATCTCAGAGCAGAATTTATAGGGAATTGGAAAACTTTGCTTTCTCTGTCATTTTTAGTCATTAAATGATAATTCATACCTCGTTGATATTAAAATGCAGGCCTACAGTATTTTACTACTGGTCGCAAAATTTTTACACGTCTTCTGCTTCGGTGTAGTAGCAGGAAAATAGAGGGAATGAGACTTTAGCTGTGGTTTGATTGCAGTACGTTAGTACTATAGCCTATTTGTATAAAACTGAAACTGATGACAAATAAACTATCAGCCCTCTGTCATACTATAGCATAAATTAACGCTAGTAATTTTGACATTGAATCGTCTGTCAACAATTCAAAATGCAAAAGTGGCCTTCAGCAGCACTTTGTGAAATTTTGTGTAAAGCGTAACCCGATCGCACAATGAGTGCGTTACATAAGTCCTGTAGGCCTATTTTTAAATAAATGATAATTTTGTTAAGGTGACGTATAGGTTTTCCTAATCCTAGGGTGCATGCTGTAATTCACTCAGAGGTTTCGCGGGTTGCGCTGCTCATCAATAGTGGCACAGCATACCTCGGTCATCTCCCAGATATGATGATGCCTGGCATGCTAATGAGAGCGCAGGATGGCCTGAAGGAGATGGCTTATGCTGGTGGAGTAGATGCGCCCCAGCCGGGGCACGACATGCCACTCACTCCAGCAGGGGGCTCGGGGCTCTCACCGGCTTTAGTCCTCTATATTTCAAAGCCTCTTTCAGCATCTCTGCGGGCTCCGCACTGAAGGAGACTCGCTCCGCATAAAAGAGCATTATGAAAATTATAATATCAGTCCCAGAGCATGTCTGTCTTGGCTGCATTGAGGCATTGAGGAGATACTTCTGCCAATTCGATACCTAAAAGTCCATTCGAATGCATATACCAAGTCTGAATGAGGCAACAGTACTTTCTTTATACAAACGTTACTTTACAATTTCGTGACACTTTCGTTTTCGTTCCGTACCCCCGCCAACATCGAGTTTTTTTTCTTACCGTAGCCTTTTAAACGTCCTTTTACAGCTTTATTTGACGCACTGTCTTACTTTTGTTTGTCATTGATGATAAATGATCCTTACTAAACCATTACAATTGTTATTGTAGCACATTCTTATGGAAACAGAGACATATCTATAAGCGCAGATGAATGCATCAAAAACTTCACGACCCCGAAGAAAGGCATCTACAAAAACCGGTCATATGATTCGGGGGGGGAATCACAGGTTTTCAAACCACAATCGGAAATATGTTTTTCGAATGTGTGCAGGACAAAACATTTTTTTGTACAGTCGTTGACTGAAAGTTAGTACGTAAAACGAAATCCTTGGCCTACAATTTAAATCAACACGCAGGCCTACGGCTGCCTTTGGTAGAAAATAAATAATATAATGGCTTGCAATAGGTATAATCAAGAGGACAATAGTAGGAAACGTAAAAACAACATTACTACTAACGACAACGCAAAATATGAATATTAATAACGTTCGAAACAAGAATGGCTGACTGATATGATGTACGATGGTTCAAAGGTACAGTATGTCACCCATTGTGGTGTTAATTTCCTTAATGTGGGGCACTCGATTTAATGAATGTTTTATCATTAATAATGAAGCTGATATAATTTTTCCATGATAGATTATGTTGACACTGATCTGCAGGTGCTTGAACTATTGGACGCTGCAGAACGTGGCGCCGTCATTGTTGGTGGCCGATGCGCACGTAGCCTACATGCGTCGTGTGGCAAAAGATACGCAGCTGTGCACGTTTTGTACATGGGAGCTGGCGAAGGATAAAGCGTGGCGGTTTGGCACCGACGTTTCAAGCCATGAAAAATGGTTTAATTTCAGGAGAGAAGGAGCGGCTTGGCTCGAGAAGGGACGTGACATTTCCTGCGGTGAGGCCCGCATTGGCTGCTAATAGAGATCTAATTGATGGGCGAAGACCCATTTCCGTGCACACTCTTTTATTGCTCCATCCAGTCTGCTGTAAAATATAACCTTAATCTGATTGTGCAATTCCACCAGGAACTGAGTGAGAGTTTACGGCATAGGGAAAAAAATCGTTATTAAAAAAGTTAAAGCGGCCGCAGGAATAGTGCGCGCTGCCTTAAAAAAGAAAGGAAAGAGGAGATCTAAACGGTATACATGCTGCCCAGCTCTTTTAAGACCGCTAATGCTTTGTCTTTCAATTTCATAATTTAAATTTTATAATTCGTTGTTACGCTTGTCGTATTTTCATAATTAGGACCTGTGTTTACATAAAATTAAGAATTACCTTAAAAGAATTTAGAGCGGTAATGGAAAATTCTATAAGGTACCAGCTGTTTACGTCCTTCCCTACATGCTGTTGAACCTGTCGGGAAAGCTTGACGTTTCTGCAGTAATCAAGATACGAAGAAGTGTCTCAGCTGCGCATGTGCTGTAGTTCGGAAGTTGACTTTTCTTCTGAAAGTTCTACGATTTCCTTCCAGTGTGGTATGAGACAAAATAAAACGTTTAATTCTCCTCTTTCTAAAACGGAAACTGGTTATTCTGCGTCGTCAGTAAAAATTATATATGTATATACACGCTCACACACATATAAATCGAATTTTCTTGATTACTTGCTTGCTAGGTTTAGGTATTAAGATTTGTTTCGCATATTTGCAGACCTGTAATAATGATACCTTTAAGCAGTTGTCTAGTTTATGCTTCCCCTGTCCATGTGATTGACTATGTACTATAATGTAAAACTGGTTAAATTAAACCGGTGTTTGCCAGTCTGAAAGTGCTCGCCGTAGCGTCTCTTGATTCTTTTTTTTACAGTCAGCGTTTGAATAGACATTAAATTCACCTGCTGATCCAGTTGCGAGTGAATTGCTACAGTTTTTGAAAAGTCGAAAAGCGAATGCCTGCAGACGCGATGGTTCTCGAGGAGTGCGGTTTACAACAGCCGAAAATATATAGTGCTGCGCTGTAAATATAAGCTCAACACAACAGCTAATCTGCTTAGTATACAATGAGGCAAAGTGTCGTGTTTTCAGTGTCAACTCACTAAATCAAAAAAGAGTTAACTGATTTAACCGATCTTTACGTGACGATGGTCGACATGGCAAAAATGTAATGCACTCAGATCAAAAAGCAAACAGTCTATCAAATTAATGCAAAATACGTTATGTACATGAATATGATTGGTTACAACTGACGTCGAGGTTTCCTGTGTAGGAAAAAGGCAGCCATTTCTTCCTCGGAAATTTAATGAATGTAATAAAAACTTAACATAGATATATGACGGACCACTCGCCAGTTGCCTCCACAGTTTTCGCTATGTTCAGTATTTTATTAGCAAATGAAAACGTAAAAAGACAGTGTTTGTTAAAGTGTGCTCTAGTTTAGGTATGGAAGATTATAAGCACAAAAATTCAAATGGCAATTCATTTTGCAATTGTCAATTCAATATTCAATCAGAGCATG
>JAODJX010000053.1:1364258-1389214 GCA_026776945.1 Isichthys henryi
CTAGTGTAGCGCAAGCTAAAACCCTGGGTTCCTTTAAATCAGAGCTAGATAGGATTTTAACAACTCTGAGCTATTAGGTAAGTTCTCCCCAAACAACCTTGATGGGCCGAATGGCCTCCTCTCATTTGCAAACTTCCTATGTTATGTTCTTATGTTCTTAGAGGTCACTGCAGATTCTCCGTGACCTCAGTGGAGGCACCTGTAACCTTCTGGCCACGTTCCTCGGTTCCTCAGCAGGAAGACAATTAACATTGATTTCCAAGCCTTTATTCTATATCATGCTCCTTTGTCGTATTTTAAAAGTATCTATTCATTTATCTTCCTTGGTTTTGGTCCATTTAATTAAATAAATTTTAACATTTAGAATTTGATCTGCTGCAAACATCAAAATCCATTGTTGAATAACATTCATCTACAAAATCAGTCTTTAGCTAATAATAATAATAATCATCTGTTATAAATTATTATGCATCCGTCCATTATTATGCACAAGGGTTCAGTGCCGTCTATTATTACGGTTAGTAATAATAATACAAATAATAATAATAAGCACGTTATGATCGATGCGAATTCATATCTGTAACTTTCATTTCAGCACAAAGCGTGACCCCATCATACACGCTCGAGACAAAAGTAAGCATTTGCATTAAAAAACACTCAATCATCTGTATCGCTGACCAGAAACGTCTCCGCCTGCCCTGTACAAAAAAAAGAAAAAAAAGAAACGGTACTTAATCACTTAATTCCTGTAAACCGGCGTATAAACAAAAGCTTTCTTGTGCGCTGGTGAAGTAGCTCATGGGCACATTGTCAAAATGCAATGGTACTAAATGCAGGCGGATGCGGGGCTGCAGGCCCGTCGGCCCGTATGCCTTCGGGGCCCGCGAGTGTTAAAGCGAGGAGACGGGAGCTGGTTAATGATGGTGACCCTGACTTCCCCAACAGCTATTCTATTCAGCCATAATAACACCCAGACAGCTGATATATGAGTCTCGAGGTAATAATTGTCAATTACTGATGCGCGGTATAATACCGGAAAGCTAAATAAAACCTGCCCACTCGCCCGCCCACCCCCTGACACCAGAAAGGTCGCCCGACTGCTCATGGTAAGAAGCTGCACCTCATGAATACGCCGACAAATTATTGTGAAAGTTTTGGGACAGGAAAACCACACAAACGATTTCCTTATTAATCCCCATCGTCCGTATTCATATTCGCAATTTTAATTTGCCCACTTTCCTCATCTTGCTCATTTTCTCACGTTGCGTTCGTATTCGGTCTTTTCCAAGGACGTTTCTTAAAATTTAAGAAGGAGCGGTTTGGGGGGGCGGGGGGGGGGGGGGCAATAAATAGCATAAGATGAAATGATGACAGAGCACTCCGTTATTTTTGATAATTTTATGAATCAGTTTTGCGAACATTGTTCAGATATTTAATGATCGAATATTTTTTATCCTATTTCAGACAGGTCGATGGCAATTTTTTCTGTTAATGTCGACTTTGAGCTTGGACTAATTTAGTAATTGATTCCAGGCCGGCATCTTGCCAATGCAGCGCCCGTCTTTGAGGGCAATGTGTTTACTAATTTTATCCCTAAAATGAGATTAGTATGATAATTCCTCCCTCCATGCCTGCTCTCTCGGGCACTTGGGGAGCCCTGGCGTGAGGCTCTAAAGATACAAGCAAACTGTTCGGTCCGGCATTCCTTCAGTATAGGTGATGCAGGTGCGTTTACCGAAAATATCGGTACCCTCTCTTCTAAAAATGATCTGTGAACGGATATTAATATGTCTAATTCAACCGGTATCGCATAAATACCAGCATTATCAATTCTTAAACGTACAATGTGAAAGTAATTAAAAAATATTTCGATTAGGTCCTATTTAAATCGCAGGCTTATATTTTTGATGCAGTATTCAAGAACTACAACGACTAATACTCACCTCACATAATTTTAAAAGTATTAATGTAACAATATAACCGTCATAGACTTTTCAGCTGCTGGAATTCGTCGATAATGCTTTCATTATGAATAGCATACATTGAAATTCATAGTGTTCTCATACGGCGTACGGATTTTCCGTACATTTTCCGTAGATGATTTACGCATAAAAAAATGGATGGTTGGAAATTAAATTAACTTACCCTCTTTCTTGGTGAGGGGAAGATGTCAATTTACATATGTGCGTCTGTTCAAACGCACTCTTACTGAACTCCAAACAGATGTTACCACAGTAAGAAGCACTACAGGAAAGAGAAGGACAACTTTAAAGACATTAAGCTCTGGGGACTGACTACGTGTTGAGTGTCATCATTCTTCGAATGACTGGTGCTTTGTAGATCTGTCATGACTCGTATGTTCGTAATTATCTAGCTTCAACAAAGTTACGCTAGTATTTTTTTCCCATTCGTGGAAAAATATGTAGCAAGCTGCAGTACGTTGAAAGATTTACTTATTTGTGAATATACAATTATGAGCATGCTACTTTTAAAGAGCCTACGGTTTCATATGCAAAAATAAATAAAGATTAAATTTGACATCTCCAAACGTGAAAAATGATTTTTTTTTTTTTGGATGTAAAACATATATGTTTACAATGCACTAGCGCACGAACGTATAATATCGCAGAACATATGACGTGCAAAACACCGATTATCAACTGATAAATGACCAGGAAATCTTACCGTTAAATTGAGAAATCAAGTAATAAAGGAATTAGAGGCACCCTTAGGAATTTATAATATATAATATTTTATTTATGTTCCCTTGGGTTTCATGGTTATTTCCCCTAACCCTAATTATTATTGTTTCGCCTCAGGAAAATGTACTGAAATGAAGTAAGACGTTAAGTTTAATCTGACAGCATTTTTTTTTGCTCCACGCGGTTTTTATTCTTTATTCTTTTTTCTGTGTTCTTTGTGTACTGATGCAGCTGCACAAAGGCATTTTGTTTGCCCACGTGTTTCTTACCGACCTACATTCTTTATGTCTTCAGTTGAAACATTCTAAAGGGATTCCGATCGCTAATGGACTTTATATTGTCCGTGGGAATCATCTCAGTTATGAACTTAAATGTGGGGCTTGGTGCTGGATGTATTTTAAACACTAAATCCCACCATAACGTGTACATAGGTGTCTTCTAAGTTATGCGGTAATTTAATTTAAATTGCCATTTCGTTTAGTTACACTTAAATCGTGCGTTCTTGTTATAGCGAATAATCTAAAACACTGACAATTCATTGTCATTCGACGTTATTCGACCATGGATTCTACAGGATGATTCCACTGTAATGATGCGTTATGGAAATGAGGTTCGTGATAGGTGTTCGCGTGAATTCCTGGTTGGATTCTGCTTACTTCTGATGTCTAACGTTTTATTCTGATGTTCTGCGCCTGGAACCAGTTGACATCGTAAAGATATATTGAGGTGGATTGTAGTCTTTTAGAACCACACTGCAGGGCCAAAAGAATGAAAAAAAAATCGATGACTAAAATTATAGGCTAATTCTGTTTGATTGAGAAAAATATATGGTGAACGACTTACCCGTTCTTTGTGGTATATTAGATTAATTCTTAGAGATGGTTTCTTTTTTTTTTCTTTGACAGACGCGTGTTGGGAAGTCAGCAAAGCAGTTGGTCTTTGGTTTCAATAATCAAATTAACCATTTGGTACAACTTTTAGCCAGGACTCGCGTGCAGAAAGAAAACATTAACATAAGGGGGGCTGGGATGTGTCAGGAAAGAATGAACTTTTCTTGTCATTTATCTTTCTTTCAGGACGAAACAAACAGCAAAAGAAGGAATAAAGGAGATAAAGAAACGCCGTAGCGGCGCGGAGATTCAGCTAACGGCTTATTTAAATAGGAAATCCGGGACAACTTATTTCTAAAAAGAAACTCCATTCTAGCAAGGGAACGCGTTTACAGTGGGGCTCATATTATTTCAGTAACTAAAATTGCAATTGTTAACATCGCAAAGAATAGAAAGCAATAGAAATCCATGGGCCCGCGCCCGCTATATAGGCCTATTCCTCGACTTTCGGGTTGAGAATTGCTTATCCAGAACCACGGACAAGTATTTATTCATATACCGGGTGAAAGTTAGATAAATATCTTGGATAATATCGCCCGAATTCACATCTGTCTTTTCTGCTCTATAAGTTTAGGGTACCAAGAACACATGTTTTCCTATCCCTCTTTTCATATGTGCCTGGAGACCGGGAAACAAGAAGCCGTTAAGTCCGTACAATTTATTTTCCACTGTCACCGACTGAACATTTATTTTCATTGTTGCGCAGAAAAGTGTTATAAATAACTGACACCCCTCGTTCTATCAAATCATCTGTGTAAAACAAGTGCAGCAATAAAACCATGTGGAGATATAAAAATGATTTCGAACAAAATACCGCTATCGTCAGACCGCTGTTCAATGGGAATAAAACCGAAGCCTGAAAGCATTTTAGGGCAACGTTAAAAAGAATAGATATATAGCATTGGGAACTGGGATCTAATCGTTTAAGACAAAACAAGTAAAACTGCAAAGTGGCTTATTCTTTAATTTGCGTTTCTGATTTTAAACGAGTCCAACATTCAATCTAATTTGCGGTAGGTCTATTGAAAGGATGAACACGCGCAAAAGATCTACAACAAACAATAACAAAATTAGCCACTTAGGTTCGTTAATACTGCAGGCCTAAATGCGCAAATTATGACACGGCGAGTTTGTTACTTTAATTACTAAATACTTACTGTGCTTATAACGAGAATAATGAACGCAATAAAACCAATTACAGACGCATTTAAATCGCATAAAATAATGTAAATGTGTTTATAGGGCGAACGTTGCCCAAATAAACACTGTTATGAACTTACGAATCTTAAGGTAGGTTGATCCGAAAACAGTACATCTACCGGTCCCGCCATTATGCCAGACTTGTATCTAAACAGTCCGTTATCTGCAGTGTATCGTAATCGAATAGTCTATAGTTACGGCTCCAATTTAACGGGACTTTTAAAACCTCGAATGCTTTCAGCAGATACAAATGTAAAATATTACATTATAAGACGCGCAATCTCGTATAATGTTCTCTATAATGGTTTGCACGTTTGAGAATTTCAGTGCTGTTCTTATTTCACACAACAACCAGAAGAACAAAATAATAACGAAAACAATAATACTAATGTTGTTGTTGTGTACCGAGGGGAAGGCTCGGTAGGCACCCCATGCAATTGTTAGAAGTCGCCATCTCACTGTCTGTTTCCTTTAAAAGATTTCATGCACTTCGGGGGGCAGGTTTGTTGTTAAATTGAGCGTGTAACATTCTTACAACGAAGCTATAGTATGACACCCGAGCTGCGGCTCTTCAAGCCAAGAACCGACGGAAAAAAAAAGAAAAGTGAAGAGGCGGGAAAATACCATCTAAAATTTGTGCCCAAGGTATATGATCAGTTAAAAGGCTTAAAAGCTTGGGCAAAATTGGATCAGGGAGAATCGTCACCCAACTTTCATTATTTCCAAGTGGTGTGATTGAATTAAAGGGCAAGGAGATGGTTAGAAGAGAGGATGGAGGGAGTCTGTGGGTAATGGTGTGGTATTAAATTCTAATTAGAGATGCGGGGAATCAATGATCGGGGAGGTTGGACAGCTCGGTCCCCAGTGCCAGCCCAATAGACTGATGAGTTATTGTCATGTAAAAAGCGCCAGCAATAAGACCAACCGCTTTGCCATTGTCCAAGTGGAAAGAGCCAAGTTTATTATGAGGAGTATATGCTCTAGAGACATCGGTCTAGGCGGCTCATAGGAGGCTTTTCATAAAACAAGGCGCCGTTCCTATAAAGGAGGCCAGTTTGGAAGCAGGCGTCGAGCAGTGCACATCTACCCAGTCCAGCCTTCTTCAAAACAAATATTAAAACCGTTATCTATCCCGGTCTTTTCCTCCCTTTTTATTTCCGTCGGCCATATTTTCTATTCTCTCTGAGTTATAGATATTTTCGAGACTGCAGATTTTCGTCTACCGAGCCTTTTCAAATGTATAAAATGGAATATTCTTACCTAAATTCCTCTGCCTATGAGTCGTGTATGGCCGGAATGGACACTTCGAGCCTGGCATCAGCCTATGCGGACTTCAGTTCGTGCAGTCAAGCGGGTGGGTTTCAGTACAATCCGATCAGGACCACGTTTGGGGCCACCTCGGGGTGTCCCTCCCTCACACCGGGCTCCTGCAGTCTCGGAACGCTGCGGGACCACCAGAGCAGCCCGTACGCCGCAGGTAAGCACTTACCAGCTTTATCCAGTGTGAAAGAGGCTCTCTCCCGGTATATAGCAGGCCTTGATTGCATTTGAAAATGGAAATGTGTTTAGTATTTACCAAACGAAATTTGCTTACACAAATGAAAGAATTTATCACGTTAGAAGCGATTGCAGGCAAGCGGTAATTCAGTTACCCGGTTACACTATCCCTGTCACACCCGAACCGCCAACAAAATTATCTTAAGCTGCCAAAATGATAGGCATAATTTATTTACTTTGCGACGAGACGCAAAGCTTAGAAAATAATTAAATAAACAAAGACTGAAGCTCATTATAGTCACAGCACTTTCACATTACAATGACCGACAAGGACTATAACATTATAACAGTTTTCACGGTTTAAAAAGAAATTAACTTAAAATGGAAATTAATTTTACTGTGCACAATTAATTGATCTTTGGTATTGAATTACATTTTCAATCCATATGTTCTATGGTTATTAGATGAAACTTGCTTATGGTTGGATATGTTTTATGTTGATATATCAAAGCTGGTCGGCTACTGAATATATTGTATTCTGTATGACATCGTCCATTAACTTGATTATAGAGACGAACTGCTTTGGACTTTCAGTAGATTTACAATATTTTTAGCATCTGTTTATTTCATTTGTGCCCTTTCTGCGCCTTCCAGTCCCTTACAAACTGTTTACGGATCACGGTGGCCTCAACGAGAAGCGGAAACAGAGGCGGATCCGGACCACCTTCACCAGCGCCCAGCTGAAGGAGCTGGAGCGAGTCTTCGCGGAGACTCACTATCCCGACATCTACACGAGAGAAGAGCTGGCGCTCAAAATCGACCTGACGGAAGCACGAGTGCAGGTTCGTTTTCAGCCCGAAGCAACTAATGCTGTGTATATTTCCGGCAAACCATTATACTTCAGAAACCAGAAATGAATTGCTAAGACGCCACAGTCGCACAGCGTCTTTAATATCTCGAACACTACGCTGTAAAGTAAAGCAGTTGAACATCATGCAAGGTTAATTGATATTTTAAATGTAGAATTTAAATGCGAAATCATTTTGTGTATAGAAAAAGCTGCATTTTATTTTGCAATTGAAGATATTCTTATTCATTTAACTTCAAATGTTTTGAAGGTTTGGTTCCAAAACAGACGAGCGAAATTCCGCAAACAGGAACGGGCTGCAGCCGCGGCGGCCGCGGCTGCCAAGAACGGATCGTCTGGGAAGAAGTCGGACCCGAGGGACGAAGAGAGCAAAGAGCCGAAAGTGACCGATCCAGACAGTACAGGCGGTCCCGGTCCCACCCCTAATCCCAGCATTAGCTGCGGGGGACCAAGTCCGACTGGAGGTCAGGTTAACCCCGCCAATGGTCCAGTAGAACAGGTGAAGACGTCAGTGGCTGGAGGTCTCGGGGTTACTGCACCGAGTCAGGGATGGGCACCTACCCCAAGCACCATCACGTCCATTCCGGACTCATTGGGTGGACCGTTCGCGAGCGTATTGTCTTCTTTGCAGAGACAAAACGGAGCCAAATGCGCCTTAGTAAAAACTAGCATGTTTTGATCACTGACGAAAAGACGTTTCCAATGAAAGCAAACAACAACAAACGAATAAACTCTGTAAAGTGCACTGTCAAAATTAATACAAGAGGAAATGTCAGAGCGTACTGGAGACTGATGTCGAAGGGAAGATGAACACAAAAAATGACAAGGTCAATTTAGACCGTCACGCGGCATTTTGGTTGTCCTTCCTGTTGGTTGTGTTGCCAGCTCTCGATCCATTTTGCACCGGACTTTAAGAAAAATGTTTTTAAATTGCATATCGGGGCGTTTAGGTGAGCACTTGAGTGGCTAGACCAGCTCACAAAGTTGGTTGATTGTTAAATACTAACCTGGATTCCCCTCCCATGACTGTTAATATTTTAGTTCCAATAATTTTCACCAAAGGCACAAATTACATTTCACTGTTCACAGAAGTACGTAAACGTTTTGTGTGTCTTTCTACGGCTGTGTTTGTGTTGCTCAATTGTAGTGTTAATACAAGTATAAAAATGAATTCAATAGTTGATCATAGGATATGTTTTCCCTGTAGTTTATAACGAGTCTTTTTCTTTTTTTAAAAGGTCCTCGCGGGTTTATTTCCTTCTATAAAGACAACAATGTACAACCATTGTAACTTATTACATTTTACCTGCATGTCTCTTTTACGATTGTTTTCGGTGAGCATTTCAGACTTCGTTCACGATTTAAATTTATTTATATGTAGGTATAATGAATGCTTATATTTAAAAGAAAATATTTCTACATGTGCATATATAGTTTTCCAGAAGTGTAACATTGACTTGGTTGTTGATAAAATTATGAAATAAGTAAAGTTACATTGTGTGTGGATTCATTCCTTTTATATTATCCTGTATTTAGTTAGATGTATTTTTTTTCAGTTTATATTTACTAATTAAAGATTAAGACGTAACTGTTCAGTTAAAATGTTAACAGCACTACGGAAATTTGTCATTTAAATAGGTAACGAACCATAGCACACTGTCGAGATATATCAAGCGTTATGTGAAGCAGTGCCCTCCAGTGGTCTCTTTCGGGATTTTTAATGCTTATTAAAATCTTAAATATAATAAACATGTATTATGGAATCTAAAATGATTTAATAACTAAATTAAATGAAACACACATACGTTCTGCGTGTTCAGTCTAAGCAACATCAACACGGCTGTGTGTTTCCGTGTTTTCAAAGCTAAAACTTAGCGTTTGCGGTGACGTAATCGTTTCAGCACCATGGAGAGAGCTGTGAAAGAGGGACGCACTATTCCGTTCATTTCGTATATTATTTTACTCGCAGAGACGCACAAGCGAGTGAGCAGGGTCCGTGGAGCATTTCAGGTTAAGGGTTTTCCTCAAGGGCCCAACGGTAAAACCAGTCTATCAGCTACGGGTTTGGACCCAGTGATCTTCCATTCACGGACACATGCACAAAAACAAACAGGCCCACTAAACGGTGCTTTTTAAACATTTTATTTATAAACATAAACATAACATTTGCTATAAAAGCCATTGCATTTGAACATCTCTTATCTATTAAATCGATTGTTTATTTTCAGAGCAATATCACAATAAATACAGAACTTAAACAAGTATCATTCTTATTTTCAACAAGGGTTCCTCCCAGAAATTATTACACAAGATTATTGCCTTATTACTGCCCCATCCCCCTTTCGCGTCATACCTTTCATATTTTAAGTAAACGTAATACATAAGCAGAACTTAAACAATACTGCATAACAGGAGAAACTAAATTGGGTTTCGACTGCAAAGCTGTATAAAAAAAAAAGAAAAGAAAAGGGAACTGCAAGATATTCACTGGTTTATAAGTTCTGGGGAACGGTTAGGCATACATTGGAAATGTAAAAGCATACATACACTCGGTTGAGGAAAATCCGCAACGATACATTAACGGCACTCTGGCAGCTACGAACAGACAGATCAATGGCGAAATGGTCTGGCAAATGTTCGTTTATGAGAGCGGGTCCACTGCTGGTACAACTGTGCTTCAGGTTCATTAAAACAATCCGCGTGAAGACGTACGTTTCCCTTCCTCTTGCCATTTCTCAAAAGAAGCAAACTTCAAACAATACTAACGCACACGTGCATCAGGCCTATATACTGTAAAATACATTTTACAGCACCGCATGCGCGATTGCTTTTGCTGTATAATGCATATAGTGTATAATGTGAATACACCACTTCGAAAAGTAACCACTGGAGTTGGAAGTGTGTAGGAACATGACATTCCTGCCTGAGAGCTCATTCGGTTATAAATAAAAGGAAGGTACATATTACAGAAAGCGCTTATTTTAGCTTGTGCACAACTTCGCCAGACCGATGTCAGCAGGATGCAGCATCTGCCGATACAAAGACACCATCTTTGGATTCAATTTCGAGACCCAACATTACATGATGTGTGCAATCAGTTGCATTCCTAAGGCACGGGTTTAATGTAATGTTACCTAAAAATAAATCCGCAGTATATCAAATCGAAACCGAGACATTTTAGGGGCATACCACTGGGGAAATATTAACGTAAGAGCGATCATGCATTGTGTTTATTTAAATAAATTACTGCTACGTTAGCGGGCTAATTAATATTCACTGAAATCAGACCAGAAAAAAAGGAACAAAAAAAAGTTGGTTCAATCATTAAGTCCGACACGTAAAAACTACCTTGGAAGCATACATTTGTATCCTCACAAAACCAAACGTCTGTTCGACCTGCCTTTAATAATACACTTTAAGGCAGATTAAATATTGAATCGAATTCAACAGACATAATCAAATTACATAATTCTGGTATTTTGAAAACATTAAACATATATCGTCAAACCACCGCAATTTATTAGCTCGATTGGAGCTCTCCACCTTAAACGCCGACGACACGTTCAAAAAAACTGCTACACGTCCGAAAATTATCAATAATATCGGTTCTGAAATTAGTGTACGATTAAGGCATTACAAAATGTCTTGCTGATCCATTCATCTAGTGATGAACTTTGAAAATCCACTTTCCGTCGAACTACATACACCCAACGAGAGTCACATATATCCAACCATCTTATTCAATGCAGTTTTTTTGTCATATCTAATGAACTGAAGACAATGGTTCCCCATTCTTAGCTGATATAACTGCCGTGCACGAACCGAGATTCGCGCATCGCATCAGGGATAAGAATTTAACCACAAGTCGGCAGTACACAGTATGAAACAAACAGCTGCGGTGCATATACACATTTCTTAAACATTCTCCATTATGATCAAATATCAAACACAGTTATCTGATAAAGAGTGCCCGCTGGGAAAAAAAGCAACCGTGAAACTCTACCAAGAAACTGTTTCAGCGTGTTTAAAAACATCATTGTGTGCGTTTGCTTTTTAATGTGGATATATGTTTACAGTATGGGTTCCGATGTTGTGCAAGAGATCTGGCAAGAACTGAGAATTTTATGTTAAGTTAAAAAAAAACAAAAAACGTTATAGTGAATGATACATTTCTAAAAATGCCATGTCACACGACCAGTTGTAGAAAAGACCATGGAAACTCACCATAGTTGTTAAAACCAACTAAATAACTGAGGGATTTTCATATTTTCGTTGTGAAACAAACAAAAAAAAAACACCTAAATTCAATTCTGTCAGCTGTAAGGGGAAAAAAATCTGGGGTTTGCAAAGTTGGGGAAGGACTCCACCTAATTCACGTCCCACTGGCGATTGTCCATACAGGTTCCCTTCACCGTCCTATCCTGGGGTCAAGGGTCAAGGGTCATCACAAAGTGGTGGGCTGGCCAGCAGCTGGAATACAAGATGGGGCATTAACCAGCCTGGCACTGAATCACTGCAATGTGTCGCTCTTTTGTAGTAGGTATGTGATTAGGCTATGATCCCTTATAAACTTTGTAACTTTTCTTTGTTACAATTTAATATTTGTAACCTAAAGATGGGATAATGTAAACACATATACACTTAGATACATGGAGACACACACACACACACCACACACACACACACACACACACACACACACACACACAGCAAGTTGTACTAATTTTTTTATGGGAACCGTCCATTGATTTCTATGGGCATAACCCTAATCCCAAACTGACGACCTTAACCCCCACCCAGCCCTTAACCATAAGTAACCAAACAAAATGCAAAACTTTTGGCATCTTTAGTTTTTTGATTGCAGTCACAGATTTTTATAAAGCTGAGTTTCCCCTCATAGGGAAAAATGGTCCCCAAAACATCAATATGACATTGTGAGGACATTTATCCCCCGAATGTAATATATACATAACACCCCCCACACATACACATATATGCAGGGGCACCACTACAGATTTTGCGCCCTTTGAATATCACACTGGGCCCCCAACCCAGACCAATTCAATTATTTTCCAAATTTTTAAGGGCGGCTGTCACTCCGGGCCCCCTGGAATCGTCATAACCCCGCCCCTTTTACAGTGTCCCTGCACACAAGCATATTTACATGAAAGCTTCCAACAAACATAAGAAATATGCCAAGCACAGTACTCTGTGAGGAATTACCATATAGTAATTTTGCCTTAACCCTCAAGGCCATCATATGTGGCCCGAGATAGACTGGCATCCCACCCAGGGTGTAGTCAGCCTTACTGGCTCCCTGACCAGAACTAGTGCTCATAGGATGAATGGAATTCAAATATTTCAAAATGTAATTTTTCCATTTGAGGTGCCCATTCGCCCTTTGTTACAAAGTTGTATTTGACTGACACTTATCTATAATTAGCATAGCGCCAGTGCACGATGCATTCACTCACCACGTGATTTGATGTAGCATTCGTGACAGTTGAGGAGGCCGTTTCGAATCCTCACATCTGTACCTGTGCTGGTGTCCCCTAGCTGTCCCTTACAGATCCCACACTGGAGCAGAGAGACCGAGTCAGCACTTCACACACCCTCAGTCTAGCAAATCTGGGACAGTCAAAGAATTATTGTGCCTTGAACTTTTAAACCTCTGAAACTAACAGATTCCCCAGTTCTGGTTCTTAATGAAGTGAGCAAGTTTTACCGCCCTACACAGACCACTATGCTGAGGAGGTGAACTTAGTGTGATCTGGGAAACACTTCATTTAAAGCAATCATCATAATGCATAACAGACACCTTCATAATTATAATTATAATTATAATGGTCGGTATAAGCATTAAGGATGCTTTGTACTACATTAGGAAGGTATCTATAGTGCATTATAGATGAAAGCTTCATACAGCAGTCATAACACATAATAAACGTGGCCCTAATGTATTATGCCTTTTTTATAGTTATAGTCATGTTTATAATACATTATGAATGCATTATAATGCATTATGAAGGTATCTATAAAGCATTGTACATGACTGCTTCAAATAAAGTGTTACCACGATTTGTTCAGTTGAGGGCCTCAGAATTTAGGTAGCTATACAACAGCCTGTTCGGAGCAGGACTGAAGGCATATTACTGCTCTCCTATATAAATACAATGGGTTGAAGGTTATATGTGGCTCATCATGCTTCTGAAGTAAGGAGGAACCTGTATTTGACATCTGTAATAGCATGATTCTATAGAAATCAATAAGGCCCAGCACCTTGTAGCAGGTACCCTACAGATTACTGGAACGATGTTCTCCCCCACCGACCTTAAAGCACCGGATGTGGAAGTAGAGGCCGAGAGTCTCAATGATCATGGCAGCACCTTTGCCTAATGGGTGGGTACAACTGGAGCACAGTTTCTTGCCGCTCACCGACCTGTAGGGGGCGATAGAGTCCCGCGTGAAGCACCGGCAACATAGAGTGGTGAAATGACACGCCGTAAAGCGGGCTGTCAGGCTGCAAATCAGGCCTCTGTTTTTGCTTTTTTTTTTAAATTGAGTGACATCACATTTACACACATGTATCTTAACGAAATAATCTTTTGTTGGATGATGAGGCGGTGTGTCAACATAGAGGATCACAATGGACACGTGACTGACTCAGTATGTCACTTAATGACTCTCCGGGGTTGATGGCCAATTCAGTTTGATCCAGCCAGATTCCGACCAGAAGACGGCATGTGAGGTTGGCTGTGTGGGGAGGGGGAGGGGGGGGGGTCATACCTGTTGGGAGACGGCGGCTGGGTGGCAGATGAGAATGGGGATGACTTAGATGGGTGTGTCCCTACATTTTCACAGGATCCAGACCTGGGGACAACAAGGGCATCCCGATACTCAACGAGAGCTCTGAACGACACTCAGACGGGACATTTGAATGGGACCCCCAGCATCACGCATAGTCAAGCCAGGAGGGGGCGCCAACCAACGAGACAAGGCTCTCGGTGAGAATCCCCACCCAAAGCAGAACACAAGGCAAACACACGGCTGACATTCAGCGTCGCGGCACACGGATTATGATCACAGAGCCCAACGCTGTCCTTTCGATGGCGGGGGCACAAATGACACAGGCAGAGGAAATGTGAGTAGGGTGATACATCGCCTTGGCTTTTCAGCTGCTCAGAAAGGTTCGGTAAAGTCACAGTGAACTACGGAGTGATCGGCGGCAACCAGTTTATCATGATCGGCCTAAAATGCTTCATGTTATACAGCAGTGGAGGTTGGGATTGTTTGCTAGAGACTGAAGTGATGAGAAACTGCTGAAACTGTTAAATTCGGCAATATTAATCCCTGGGGCTGGGATGTTTCTCCTTAAAGAGACACACACACCTTTTCATTCCCCCTGACGGTGCCTGCTGCGAACTCCAGTTGCGATCCAGGGAGGCCGTCTTCTTCCACACCTCGTCCTGCTGCTGAGCCTCAGGCCTCTTGCTGGCCCACGATGCATCTGGCCAGAGAAGAAGGTGACATCCATGGATCACCAAATAATCCCATCCATGCATGCATTCATTCATTCATTCATTCTATAGGGTATCTGTGTAGGATTCCCCCCATACACCTTCATGGGGCAGTGCTTCATACATGTCCTGGAGGAGACCCCAATGTGGACCCAGGACATGCTGGAGAGATTATATCTCTCAGCTGGCCTGGGAACTCATCGGTATCCCCCTGGAGGAGGTGGCTGGGGAGAGGGAGGTCTGGGTATCCCTGCTCAGACTGGTGCCCCCGCGATCCGACCCCGGATAAGAGGAGGAAAATTAATGAATGGATGAACAAATGAATGACTGAATGAACGAATAACATTTCTAGTGTAAATCCAGGAGAATGGAACTGCCCAATCACTGTCCTCCTGCTTAGCTCCTCCCACCCAAGACCACAGCCTGAAACGTTTCCTGCTACTCACCTTGGATGAACTGCAGCTGAGGCACGCTGGACTGGCTCGGGTCCAGTGGGGCTTGCTGGCCGTTCTGCAGACTCGGTGTGATTGCTGTTGTCTGGGTGGTGCTTTGTGGGGTCGGGCTGCGGAGGGTGAGGTTTTCAAGTGGCACCAGTCAAAAGTCGGCCGTCCCGGGTTAAACATAAACCAATGTTCCAGTCCTCAGGTTCATACACGATATTATAAAACGGTATAAGAAAGCAGAGGTGACCATTCCAGGTCCAGAAAGTCAAAATCCAGACCAAGATTTTGTTTCAGCCAAACAGCTGAGTCTCTGTGTCTGCGACTCTTTATACTCAGTTGGTTGGTTGAAAGAAAATCTTGGTGTGGATTTTTACTTTCTGGACCTGAACTTTCCACCTGTAAGAAATGCAAGCAGCTGACAGTAATATCATCCCCACTGGTGACCTAAAGGCCTGAAGGTTGGATGGAGAGTTAGTGTCCTACGCTCCATCACTCACCTGGACCCGTTCCTGGTTCCCGTGTCCTGGGCCACGTTGTTGTCCTGTTGTGGTTCATTCTACTCAGACACCAGGTGGGAGTAGAGTAAGAGTGAGCTTCACACACACACATAGCTCCGCACCAGTATGCCACTGGACATTTGATTATGTGTTTTTCACTTTCAGGTGTCTTTAATGGTACGGGAAGGTAATCCTGACTTATGTAAAATGTGACTTATGTAAGGGTTTTTCGAACACATCATATATTACAGACTTATATCTGTATGAGGTACACATACATTGCTGAGCAAAAGTCTTAGATAACGAAAGATTATTTTCAAACTATTTGTACTGTATGGGTGTACATCTGCTCAGGAAAAAAAAACACAATTTAACATTAGAACATACACAAAGTCAGAGTAACACAATAAAAACCTAACAGGAATTTCTTCTGTCCTCCAAATATTTACTGATATCTGGCTGGATGGCTAGATGAACACCGACTGAGTAACCAAACCTCTCCTCAGGGGCGCCTCAGCTGTTCCATGCCTTTGTTACATTTCACCACCAGCTCACTTAACTGATTAATTCGGTAATAACTCAATGAAGCATTGATTAGCCATATGAGGTGTGCTAGATCGAAATATACATGGATGTATTGGATGGTGGCTGCAAATACTGAAGTGTCTTGAGGAGAGGTTTTGAAATGGCTAAGGCTAGGCTTTTAAAAAGCATGTGTGTGTGTCCCAGCCCCCACCCCTGTTCACGCCCCCCTTACAGCCTGCTTCTCCAGCAGCTCCTGCTTGCGTTCCCAGTCGGCCAGCGAGCGGACGATGGTGTTCTGGGGGCTGGGGGGTGCAGCTGAGTCCCCGAAGACGGAGGGCAGGCTGGGCAGGCTGGGGGTCAGGGGGGTCACCGTTTCCTCCAAGATCTTCCTCTCCTTCATCGCATGAAGATAAGGATAAACAGGCAACCCAGACAGTGCTGCTTAAACCGAAGGGTTTCGGGGTGGGGGGTCCCGCTGCACTACCATCAGACAAAAATCAGGGCAAACCCCCTGTTCAACAACTGTAAATAAAGCGGGAAACCTTGTTTCATGTTACGGTTAGGACCGCCCCCAAGACCTCTGGCACAATTCGAACCCGGCACAGCAGCATTAGCTAAAATTGTTACTGAGTTGCTTTACAAACTACTTCTACTTATTCTGCTGAATGCAAGTGCTAATAAGCTCGACACGACCGCCAAGATTTCCAGTCAGACTCCCGATGATGGCGGAAGCAGCGGAATGTCGTCAACCTCACATGGACACGAGAATCACTGTAGCTATGGAAACGGATCATGACAGCACCGCTCTCACCTCCTCATGGTACTTCCTTTCCTCCTCCTCCACCTCCTTCTGAGCTCTCTCCCACTCCTGCTTCAGCTTGTCCTGCTCCCGTTGGTACTTCTCCTGCCGCCGGGGACGGACACGGCACACAGGTCATACACAAGGCGGGGCGAACCAAGGGAGGGCACTAGGACCGTACGGCCAACGGCGGAGTCAGACGCAGCACAGGTTTCAGACGCAGACGGAAGAGGGAAAAAACATTGAAAAGCCTAAAAGGGACAGTCCCGTACATTCAAAGACAAACACCTCTGCCACTCCACCGCCGACCCGGCAGAGGAGCCAGACCTGGCAGAGGAGCTCAAACAGGGAGTCAAAGCTGGACGTCCATCAGCTCTTCTGTCTGCAGCCTCTGAAGAGCTGATACTTCATTCAGGTTCGATGTCAGGGTCCAGTGGGAATAAGCGTGGGGACCGGCGCACGGCTGGGGGTATCACCCCAACATGGACGTTTTATCTTCCCTGACTGGGACGCACACTCAAAACACAGCCGGCTGCTACGCTGTGGCATAGGGCCCCCCCCACGACGGGGCATGCATGGTGTCACGTGATGGGGCGTGGAGTGCGTGACACGGGGGACAAAGACAGCCATGACAGGCAATGCCAGCAGGGGTGGGGTGCTTATATACGGTGTATAAGCAGAGAGAGAATGGGGGGGGTGTGGGGGTGGCAGTAGCGTGTTAGAGGGGGCGTATTCCCAGGCTCATCTGCAAACCAGCTGTCACCTCCGCTGGTGGGCGGGGTCAAAGGGCGGGATGGGCGGGGGCTTGAGCAGGTGGGTGGGGCCGGCCGGCCCGGTTGGTCCGTATACCTGAAGCATGCGCTCCTGTTCCTGCTGCCATCGTTCCTGACGCCTGCGCTCCTCGTCCGGGTCCCAAGACCAGTGGTCGACCCGCTTGGGCAGACTCAACACTGGGGTGGGGATCTGACAGGGCCGTTCGCCAACATGCCGACACGCGGCAGGATAAGAGGCACACGGCAGGACGCAACGACACACAACACAGGAGAGAGGAGAGGTGACAGAGGCACCGGGCCATCACTACCTTCTACTGGTTTGTGCCAGCGGTACTAGGAGCTACAGAGCCTTCTGGACAGAATTTAAACAGGAAGGATAAACAGAGAGAAAGGAGGGCAGACCTAAATACAGCTTTTCCGCATCTGGTAAAATGACCTTATAGTCTTCTTTTAAACTCACTCTGGTCAATTACTGTATTCAATCATTATGTTATAATGAGCAAAAGTATAGGCAGTCAAATAAAATGTTCGAAGTTATTTATTTGGGAAGCCAGTGTGTATGTGCTCAGAAAAAAAGGCACAATTTAACCATAGAATATATGCAAGTGAATGGTAACACTATAAAAACTAATAGGAATTTCCTCTGTTTTCCAAAAAGTTACTGATATCTAGTTGGATGGCTAGAAGAACACCGCTTCAGTTACCAAACCTCTCCTCAGGGGCACCTCAGCCGTTCCACGTGTTTGTTACCTTTCACCACCAGCTGACTTAACTAATTAATTTGATTTGTTAAATAGCTCGATGAGGCATTGATTAGCCAATTAATATATGCTAGTGGTTGAGTGAAAAACTTCAGATTCTGGGGTGACTTCAGGAGAGGTTTTGAAATTACTCCGCTGAACACATTTTGATGGACGTCACGGTTTTACACCAACATGAAGATTATTTAAGCATCATTTTCTTTGCCTACCTAATACTTTTGCACAGCACTGTACTCCTAAGTCCCAGTTGAACAACCTCATCCCACAGACAGGTGGCACTAAAGAAAAAACTCAAAGTTGCGTTTATAGGATAGTACTACAAAATGCAGTTTTTTGTGCTAGTTATTTGACCAGAGAAAGAGTGTGTTTTATACCAAATCTAACTAGTGCTGTGTTTAGAGAATCTTGAAAACCAGATGGGAAAACCTGAGGTGGTCAGTTTGGATCCTTCTGCATTACATCAAGGCTTGGTTTCCATAGAATCCATGCCTGTGACAGCAGCACATTGCTAAAACGTACTTACATTTACGAGGTCCTTCTCCTGATCGTCTGTCGGAAACAGGAAAGCAAGAGTATTAGAAGCAGCCCAGGCTGTGACATGCAATTTCCCCACATCTGTCTTTAAAAATGCACCCTGCTTTGGAATCTGAATTATTTTTATAAAACAATTAGCACTGAGAAGAAGTGCGATTGGTAAAACGGCGAAAGGAACACACACGGCTGTTAAAACGTTAGACTTATAGGGAAGGGGTCAACATGAAGTAACTCAACGGTCGAGGGTAGCTGAATTGTCAAAGGCTCTGCAAACACAGCCTGGACCTTCAGGCTGGTGCATCCATTGTACCGACTAGCCTCACAGCATTAAACTAAACTCATTTCCACATGGACCTATGTAAGGAGATGCCATGGCAGCACAAGGGCAATTCAGCTAGCCAGGCCCATCCCGGTGAACCGAGCACGTTCCCTTGCCACATGTCCGCCCGACAGGACAAAGACAGATTGATGACGCCAGGGAGGATCTGGGTAACACGTGGGAGTGGAGACGGGCATCGCCCTCATCGGCGTCTCCCGCAAAAGTGATGCTGACTTGCAGTCCTGTTCGTGACCTTAATTCCGAGTCGCACCCAAGGTCTGCTGGATCTACGACGAGGTACCGAAGAGTGGCCGGGACTCACTGCTATACGGAAAGCAAGGTGGCATCTTTAAGTTAATAGATAGATGAGTTTCTTATGGTATAATAATCCTAATTCTGTTTTAGACGTGAAAAACAAATTGTTCAAGACAGATGCAGAGTTAGTAAGCAAATCATATTGTTGATTTGCTGTATATAGTTTGTTTTGGGGGGGGGTTGGCGGGGGGAACGCAATACCAGCATCTACGACATCATGTGACCGGACAAGTCTTAGAAGACACAAGGATATATACACCATTCAAAGGTACATTATGCTGTATTCGGGGGAACAGATACAGTATGGGGGAGAAGGGACAGTGAGTGGAGACTGGGGAAGGACACACAGAGTGGGCGGGGCCACACACTGTCAGCTGGCCTGTGACAATTCCCGTCCAGCCAATCAGAGAGGGGTTCGTTACCTGGCAACGTGAAGAACTCCCAGCGTAACCTAGAGTTACCGGCACTGTAAGCCAACTCTACACCACAACCCCAGAACGGGTCAAGGAGGTGGAGAAAAGAAGGGGAAATAGATGTAAAAAAATGTGAGCTGGCTGTCAAAAATGTAGCAAGAGAGAAACAAGATGCATAGCAGGAGAGTGAAACGGAGTGTGAAGAATGAGGGAGTCCGAAGCATCAATCACCTATAAACCAGCAGTGCCTATTATGTCACTTCCTATCTCCTCCGTTCCAGCTCGCCTCACAGTTTCATTACCCTGCGTCGGACTGCACCTCAGTAAGTGGCCACAGTGTGGCACTATTACCTGACACAGGTGCTTCACAGGGTGGCTGGGTGTTGGGTGAGGGTGCCTCCGGTCTCCTTGGTGAGGAGGCCTCCTCGTTCCCAGCCCTCTTCATCTCTGACATGTTACTGGGCAGGATCTGGAAGGACATTCACTTGGTCATGCAGTTCTGACGTGTGGGGAGTTTCATCTCCTCTGTATTACACTTGCCTTATAGAAGTTTATATAGAAGTTACAATCAGCTGTGGCCCAAAATGGCCTGGTGTGACTAACTATGACCAACTATGACCAGCTGTGATCCTGCCCTTGAACATGACGCAAGCCTGTAGTCGCTACACCTCTCTATTCATCTTTAGCAGCCAAAGTGAGATGTCCAACCCTACCTGTGATATGGCCTTTAACCTGTTCATGGGGTAACCTTTAACCTATGACATGGGCTGACCTTTAACCTTTCTACTGAATGTCAAGTAAATGGCCTGGTTTTTCTAAACCAACATCAGAAAATTCTGTGTGCGTCCCACCTGTGTCTGAGTGAGTTCCGTCAGGATGGTGGTTGTCACCACACAGCCCCGTTCCATCCTCACATGGGGTCCCTTCTCCTCAGCCTCCTGCTCGGCTGAAGCCACGTCCTGCACGCCATCACCTCCAGAGTCCAGAATACAACAGTGTACCCGGCAGTCGAGGATGCGTGATAAATGGATGCAAGTGTGCATGGCCTTTATGACCTTCATCTACCTTTAATTCATTTTAATCAGATGTTTCTGATGGATCATGGATTCAGAGACAGTGATAGATGGATGGATGGATGGATGGATGGATGGATGGATGTCAGGTAGGTGCATAATTACTAAGGTCCTCTTTGGTTTGAGGTCAGACACCATTGTTAGACTAGTGCAGTTTGAAGACCTTCCACCTGTACTAATGTGGTTATCGTCCAATGAAAATGGTACACCAAAAAGCCAACATTGTCCATGTCCATCCGAAACGACCTGCACTGCTGAAAGTCACCACCAGGTGGCGTGTGTGCATGGGGAAAAATGACGGCATTCTCCCTACCTGTGAGTGGCTGCTGTGCAGCTGCAGGTTCCGCCTCGTCTTCCCTCTCCTGCGTGTCTGCAGAGCCGACTTCAGCACTCTCTGATACCACACTCTCTCTCTGGAGATCCTGGGGGCGCGGGGGGGGGGGATTCGGTGACTCAACATCCTTATCCAATGAAACCGGGATTCTAGATCTTTCCAAGAGAAGCATCTAGCTTGTCACAGAATTGGAGGCGGAGCCAATTTAAAAGTGAAAACGATCTATGATATAGAGAATTCGGTCATAACTCAATGAAGCATTGTGGTCACAGGTTGGACTAGGCTGGGGTCTTCCTGGGGGTGCAAGGCGAGCGAGTCCAACCAGTCGTTCACCCAGATAAATGAATTTATGAAAATATACTAAATTATTATTAAACATTGATGCGTAAGAGTACACGATATATTATCACTGTTTGATACACCATCTGCTGCTGTATTAAATTCCAGCCCTCGAAAATAAGACGTCCCCAGTTTTTTAGATGCATTCTTTTCAGAAAAAAACTGTCTCATATTCACGTTAGTACATAAAGGAAAATGACAGGCATATCACAATACCGCTGTTCGGGTGTGCGTGTCGAACCGTCGAGGCATACTGAACAGTTCGATAATATACCGTGTACCGTTACACAGTTAAGTAGACATGTTGCTACCAAGCGAAATACACAGTTATTTGTAAGAGTTCATTGCTTAATTAAAGGATAATGTGCTTTTTTTTTCTTAAATATAAGGATACAGAAACCTTTACCGTGTCCCCAAAACTGCAATATATACCGAACCGTGGGCGAACAGTGTTGTTGCACCCATACAAGCCACATTTTGAAATATAACATTATAATATAATTTAATTTTATGGAACTTAATATGTTCAAATAGCATTATCATCTGACCAGTTGTGGGTGCACCCCTGGTAAAATCGTCTATGATTAAACCAATAAACACCACAAGGAATCTAGCATTAAGAATTTATAATATTTTTCAGTGGCAATACAGTTTCCAGTCCTAAATGCGGTTTTGTTCTGTACAGTATCAGGCAAACGGACGCTGTTACCGTGGGGAGGGAGGTTGGTCTTATGGGTATGGCTTCGACCTCGGTGAGAGCTGGAGGTGTGGCCTGTTCCAACTCCCCCTGACATGTGATACAGGTGGCTTCCTGCACTGCCGGGGGCTCATCACTGACACCACGACCGACGTCCCTCCCTCCCATCTCATCCTCTGGCTCCTTCTTGGGGCTGCTCAAGGTGGAGGGCGGAGACAAAGGCAGGGAAGCTGCCTCCTTCACTGGCGATGCCCCATTGTCCTTGGCTCCACCCCAGCTGTTCTCCAGCCTGCCGGATACCTCCCCCGTCTCCCCGTTCACGCGCACCATTCCATCTGCCTAGACACAGGAACAGGACGTGGCTCATTGTTAGGGCCACTGGCAGCACCCTTGGCTTTACATTCACAATTAACAGTGATGTTTCTTAACTTGCTATCTAGCTACCGACGTAAAGCAGTTAAGATTAGCGACGTAAAGTAATCCATACAAAAGACAATCATGAATAAAATCTTAGCTAGTATAAGCAAACAGTAGTTAAGTAGGTGATATCGTAAAACCTCTCTTCATTGCTCAATTAGGTGCTAAATGTCATCAGTAGATATGGATGCATTCCAGCTATAGGAAAAAGTTAAAATTGTCAAAAAGTGGGCATGCGTGGTTCCCATTGGACAGCGACACTTTACTATTGCTGCGGTATTTAATAAATGAAGGTCCTCAGGCTAAACCAGCTCAGAACCATGTTCATCGGAGGTCTACTCACAAAAATGTTCTGAGGGCAGAACGAAAAAAAAAGATTGGTTCAGAGAGACAACCAATCAGATTCTAAATCAGGCGGGTCCAAGCAACTAGAGGAGACGGAACCAACCAATCAGATATCTTGCCCCGCCTCCTCTATTTGCTTGGAACCACCGCCACTGCTTCTAGACTAAAGAACATGTGCATCATTAGCATTATGCCTTGGCAAGTTGTCAAATTAAAGAAAAAACCCATATTTTAGTAAGAACGTTGTTGTTAATGCTTTATCTCACGAGGGATCGGAATGAAGAAGGGACTTTGGAAACAGCATAGATCTTAGCAACCAGCAAACTGGCTGCAAATGAATGGATTAATCATTGTATAAGAGAATTTCAAAAATATAGTCAGATACGCATTCAGGAAAGAAAACCTTGTAACAAAGTTTCTGTCGGCCTTTGTGTTATGAGGCCTGTGCTTTATTTCCAACGGCTGTACTTATCAACAGCAGAAATCGCCACACAGGCCAAAATGCAACAAGCCTATTCACCCTGGCACCTCACAAAGACATTATTCCGCACAGAGTGCATGGAAGAGAACTGTGAGGGCCTTTGAATAACAAGTGTACCATTCATCATAGGATCAGCGAGAGCCCTGCACTTGTTGAGCACTAATCAGGACCTGTAGCACGAATGATGGCGCGAGAAAACTGAAACAGTAAGCTCTGCAAACCGAATGATCCTCAGACATTTCGACTGTGTGATTGCTGCACAATCTGGCCCCTTTAAGCCTAAGACTGCATCTGTAAAAAGATTTAATAACTCTTCATCTAAATCTAGTCTGCTTCCATGCTAAACCTCACTACCAATTTCCAGTCTTTCTCCATGAGTGTGTCTCCCTGCCTCTGTCTTAATGTCACGTATTAAAAGGCCATGTCTATTTTTTGTTTATATGTCTTAGTATTTGTTTCATTTATATATTTTACATTGCACTACAATCGACAAGAACGATATTTCAGCTCAGCGTGTGTCCCCATGCATCATATACATGACACTGACAGTACAAGATACTTTGACTTCGTGGCTTAAAGCATCTTCTGACAAAATAAAGATGCTGGACAAGAACCACCTGCTGAAAGACTAGATTTTTGGGCCTAAAAATACAAAACAGCCCAGAACCAGAGCTCTAGTGTCTCAGGAAACACTCACCACAAGGGGCAGCGTGGAGCATACCTTAATAGATCGGAGACCTGTTTGCGAACTCCTGGGCGTGATGTAAGGTTTGGGGGCCAAAAGTGGCACAGTCTTGGGTAGGACCATGCGAGTTGAGGGGTGTGCCGGGGCCGTGGCGACGGCGGTGGCCTGTTTCTGGGTCACCCCCACAACAGTGGCCTCCACCATAGACGTGAACTTGGGCATGGGGGCAGACTGCTGCCGGAGGTACTTCATGGGGCCTGGGGCCGGGTGCGGGGCGGCCGGTTGTGGAAGTGGCGAGGGGGCTGAGGGCTCGGCTGGGGGGGCGCCAGGGTCCACTTGTTTGGGCAGCTGTAAGCGTTCCAGCACCGCCTCGCTGATGGTGAAGCGTAGGGCATAGTGCTGAAGAACGGCCGCCGCTTGCTCGGGTGTACGCGCCTTCCGGTACCAGCCCGATACCGAGATCCAACTACGAGCTTTTTAACTGCAGCAACTTTAATATACGCTATTGGAGCTGGAATTACCGCGGCTGCTG
>JAODJX010000053.1:1414892-1428025 GCA_026776945.1 Isichthys henryi
AATAAAAAAAAGAAAACACAAAGGAAAAAAGAATAAGAAAAAACAAAAATCTCAGTACAGGCATGGACTTCCCAACCCAAACAAGAAATTCCTTCTCTTTCTTTTCCTTCCCAAAAGAAACACATGTCCTTTGATGCCAAGAACAATATTCGGCGAAAATAAACACATGAAGTCCCGTCAAAGAGAATTAGTGGAAAAAAACGATAAGAAACTGCCAAGCAGAAATGGGGCTGGACGCTGGCGGCTGCGAGGGCCTTAGTGGCGAGGCTTCTGTCCGTAGCGGCTCAAGCTAACAGTACCAATCGCAGTGTGAGCGTGGGGGACCCTCAGCACCCGCCTCAGGGGAAGGGGAACAAACCCCAAGGAGACCACTTGAGCCCAAAAAGCTGTAGGCCGAATCCGCCCAAGAAAGTGCACGATGCTAACGTTTAGCCACCAAGCTAACACGTTTAACGCAAAGCAGCTTTAGCAATCTACACTCACTAGCCACTTAGCCATTAGCTCTTAAGTACACCTAGCTAGCACCAGGTAGGCTGAAGCCATATGTCGTAGGGAGCCGTTACATTTACACTTCTGGCCTTCCTGCTAGATTTGACGTACAGCTGATGAGCCGTTCCAATGCTTAGCGACACAGTCAATGAACCTCTTGACCCCGTCTGTGCGCTGTACGCATTCAGTTGCAGCCACATGCTTCGCTGTATGTACGCGATTTCAGCGATAATCACCCACTGCATTGTTATTGAGTTACAGTGTCATAAAAAAGTACCACGGCTGTTTGGAATACATCCATGGAGCTACTCTCGCTTGTCAAACACCTACACTTAATGGCCGTGAGAGGCCAGGGAATGAAGCCAAGGTAAACATCCCCTGGGGGGGTGCAGCATTGAGGTCCGCCCTTCATATCTCCGCGTCTGTCTTCTCTTTCGTCTTTTTAAACCATTGGCACGATGACTGCCATCACTGCCGTTGCCCTTTCAACATCCGCCCCACCCTCACAGCCACACCCAGTGACACGGCAACCCGACTCGGGGAAGACCAACATCCGGTCCGCAGTAGGGAGGAGGCTTTCAACGGTTCTCCATAACAGGATCATTTGTTGGAAATTCCTCAAATATGCTGATAAGAATGACCACCTGTGGTTTCTACAACACCGCCATGACCTCACCGCTCTGGACCACTCCTGCAAACAGCTGAAGAAGGTTTCTCCCACCTCCACCAGTTACTTCCGGGTCATGGAGCCGGGAATCTCACGGCCTCCGGCGTCATTAAGATCATGGAGGACAATGAAAAGAACAAAGGATCAGAGGAGCTTCCTTCCTTGAGACGAAATATGTCTGTGGCAAAGTTTTTTGGCCGCTTTGAAATGAAACACATTTCAGTAAACAGCTGAAAGGATCCGACGGACTTCATCAGTCATCGCTTCACTTGGTACGGAAACCCGAAAGCCATCTCTGGCAAACAGTCGCCGGATACCATCAGCGTACCGCCGTTCGGTCAACGCCGTGAGCTGCGGTTGGAAACACAGCATGCCGATTCACATCGTCTCCAGGGGGTTGTGGAAGTCAGGAATGCGACTACCCTGCACGGACGGCATCGTAAATCAGGCAGCCTTACATAGGTATGAGTGTCAAGGTCAGGACACTGGCCTGAATGTCGGCTGCCACTACAGCTGTGATATATATACCACAGCCGGGAGACCCAAGGTAGGACAGTGGGATTGGGAAGGTGGGGGTTTTATCTGATCCCCATGTGACATGCAAACTCCACACACATGTGACCCAGGCGGAGACTCAAACCCGTGTCCCAGAGGTGTGAGGCAACAGTGCTAACCACTGCACCACCATGCCGCCCCAGAGCCGAACATACTGGGGTAATTTTAGAAAGAACTAAACGAACAAAACAAATACTCTCTGCGGGGCAATGAAATACAGCAGACATCACAGAGAAAGTAGGAGGAAGGGAAGTGAGAGAGGGGAAAAAGAGAGGAAGACAGAGAAAGAGGAGTGTACGCCAGACATCTACTCACCAGTCCGGCAATGGGGGTCGGAAGCCGGTTGATCTTCTTCACCAGTCCCGGCTTGATGGAGCTCAGCAGCCTGTGAGGAGCAAGAGAGGAGACTTCACCCTCAGGCCAGGTCTGTTTCAATCTACTAGCCATTGGTCGCCTTATGGATTCCGAATGGGCTTAACCCATGATAACTGCATCTACCAAGGGCCAAAACCTCAAATTCACTGGCTGAGCGCAAGGCCCATGAAAGCTAAAACTATACACAGGAGAAATCTAATTGTATAAGGAGGACATCAACCTGAGCAGGGGAGCAGGTAGCAGTGCGGGGCAACTGAGCGTAGGCTAGCTGGTGGGTGCAGAGAATCAAGACTGCTATTTGTACCGTATTAAATACACAAGACCTCCAACTTGCAATGTTCACTCGCATCCTACAATGCATTTCAGGAGAAAGTGACAGAGTATCATTCAGAACATCCCCCCCCCTGAGCATCACCTGCAGCACGGTGTACTCTTCCGGGCTTCCACCCACAGGCGAAGGAGGCTTCCTGAGGAGAAGCCTTAGGAGATGTGCTGGGCAAAAGCTCCCCCTCCCACTTCTCTCTCTCAAGGCTCGGGCGGAAGTAACGAGAGGCTGATGTAATTCCAGCAAGCACCCTCCACACCCAATTTCAACAAGAGACTTGCGTGGGAACAGGGTGGGGTGCTGTCCCGATAAGACCGAGGCTGAGAAGGTGGGGACCCTACATGTCAGGGAGGGTTGATGAAGTCATCTTGGAGATTGGCCCTGGAGGAGCCTCCTATCTGCAAGCCCCCCCCCCCCTCACTGTGGTTCCTCCTCCCTCATCCTCATCACATCCCATGTACATCTGGCCAGTGCTACAGTAACCTGGAATACCACGGTATTTTGAAATCTTGGAGACAAAATTAGACAATCATGGGGGGTGGGGGTCGGAGATGCTGTTCAGCATTAAATTTCAACCCCCCCCACCCCCCGCTGCCCCATGCATGCTCGGCAAATTGTTTTGCTGAGCTTCTAAAATATAAAAATTGTGTTGCTTTTGAAAATGACATCAAAATACCATATATAGCCGTTTGATGTCTGTCCGGTATAATGGGATGAATTAAAAACTGACCAAACCAAATCCCATGTGATACGTTACCAGCTACCTGCAATTTTGCATTTAGGGCTAATTTTTCTACCTCACATAGCCTTAAAAATATCAAGAAATCCATTCTTTATAAGTGCAGCCCTGGTCTGCTGTGTCCGACTATCTAACTGAAGACATCATCCTGCACACCTACACACAACGCCTCTCGTGCATGACCACGTCCCTCGGCCACCCCCACACACACGCTCACAGACATAATGCCCTTTGCAAACGTTTACATCTGCAGTACTGATCCATGGACTCAGAACGTCAGTGACTCCAAATCTGTCTGCTCGGCACAAGTGCTTCATAGGCCCCTGTGACACTGTGGGAAACTGCAACGTGGGGAGGAGGGTGGTGTGCATGCTTTGTTTAACTGTCCCCCCCCCCCATCAGATAAAAGGGCAGAAGGAAGCGGGGGAAGATGCACGCCCTTCACGACGGAGGCCAGGCATAGGGCTGCCAGTTGCCTGCCGATTGCGGGAACTCCTCGAGATGAACCCCAGGCTGGTGGCCTGGTATGACAGGAACAGGAAGCCGGGGTTACCAAGATCATCTGGCCGCCCAGTGGCAGACCAGGCACCTGCCACAGCCCATAGGGGCAGACGGGGGGGGGGGGGGGGTGTGTCAGCAGAATACACACCACTACTGGCTGGGTTTTTCATGTGGTCCGACGACACTTGGCCCAGAGGGTAGGGATGGTTCGTGCAAGTCGCAAAAGGAGTGCTGAAATTGTGGCTGGCTCACAATCTACTCGTCATGTACCTATACACCTCCTCCCGACAAGATAAACATAACCCACACAAACACACACACACACACACAGGTTTGTAATTATATCAATGTGGGGACCGCACATCTATTTCTAAGGGGAAAACTCTAATCCCAACAAGCTAACCGATCTAAATATGAGACTTTTGGCATTTTAAGTTTTTGATAGCATTCATAGATCTTTGTGGGGACTTGAAAAATAGTCCCGACAGCATCAAAATAAGAGGTTTTCATTAGATTTCGGGAGACATTTGGTCCCCACAATGTAATATAAACATAATCCACCCACACACACACCTACGCACACACACATGACGTTTAAAGAGGTCACGTGACATACATACTCCGTATCCATTTGCATTCGCCATCCATAAGGAAGCATGTGTATCCGAAACCCTCGAAATGAAAACCATTCAAAACGTACATGTTCCTTCACTACCCCTCCCCAAAGAGAATACCCTGTCTAGCTGGACGCACAGGCTCTCCCTCCCTCGTGGTTATTGGGCAGCGGAACTGGTCCACGTGTTTTTATACTCATTACCCTGTCAGAAAACAGTCAGTGTACACCTTCACTGTACCAACAGCACACACTGCCAGCTGTTAGTGAAGAAAGTAGCAGCCTCTCACCCTGTCTATCGCCAGTGACCACAGAGTCTGCTTTAATACACTTAACTGGATTCATTTCCGTGCCTGTAAACTGGAAACAGCAATATCTGACGCTTTCACATACTTTACTGTGAACGTGGGAGAGAAGCAGCAGGGAGACCCTTGAGAAAGTGGCCAGTGGGCGAAAGAGGCAGAACGGTTGAACAGCCTCCATGTGGGGGTGGGGGCTGGAAGGGGAGGGGGGGCACCAGAGCATGCATCTGGAGAGTAAGCCTGACAAACAGCTGCCGGACATCTGAGACGCTGAGAGACACACACAGGGGTGCGAAAATGCTCAGACAGCCAGACTCCTACAAGCAGCAATGTGTAGTGAGACAGATGGACAGATTCACTCTAACATGGGCACACACACACACACACACACACACACACACACACACAGAGCGAGCATGAAGTCATGAAAGCAGAGGGACACCCTCTGCAAAAGTGTGCGGTCAAGATCAAATACACACAAAAAAAAGGCACTGGACCCCTAACAGATACATACACAATAAAATGATCGACACAGAATCAGAATCACAACTGGAATACTTTAGTATTCCTGGGGGAAAATTTGGTTTCCTTACAGTTGCTCCAGCCAAGAAAAAAAGTATGACGAGAACAGGGAATGAAGTAGACGTACAATAACAATAAAAAACTCACATTAACAACTGAGAATGTCAGAAAGACACTTGTGCTCTACCTCTCACACGAGATCACAACATACAAAATATAAAAACCACACACACGTGTGCTCAGAGAGGCTAGAATAACTCCAGTGGCATCCAACAGTACTACACCACAGGAATCCCCCCCTCCCCAACTTGTGAGCCAAAGCCACACAGCCGGGTCAGTAAAAATTAAGCAGCGACCTATGCCATCCGGCGTTCCACACGGCACCATCCTCGGAACAACGGCTGTTCGCTGTCTGTTACTGTGAACCAGGAATGCTTCGCCCCAGCTCTCGGCCATAATAGCCAACAGACGGGCTGCATTCCTAGCATCTACCCAAAAAGCGAAAGCCTTCTGTGGCTCAGACATTCACGTCCGGACACGGACAAAACCACGAGCGAGGAGATTATTGCAAAGTTATCGATTTAAGACCAAACCCTCCAAAAAGGGCTCTTACATAATGATCTCTTAATCAATATCTGTGGATTTTTCTACAGTATAGTACAATGAGGCTGTTCTCCTGCTATCTTGGGGGCAGCACAGCAGTTTACACAACTTACCACAAGACAGTCAAAAATGATTAAGGCTCCCCTCAGTAGCACATAGCGAGTCCCCAGGAGCCAGGATGAGTTACAGGGGATGCTCAGTTATGCAGGCTGGCTGGCAAAAACACAGACACCCTTTATTCAGGAACGGCCAATCACAAAGGAGCTTAATCTTTACATCTGCCCCCATGTCATAAAAAATGTGATATGGACAACACCCTTCTATCAGAGTAAATGGCTTTACTGAAAGCCAGACAACAAATCTAAATGTAACAGCAGTCATTTAGAGGTGTATCAACCCATAGAATGACTTTTGATAGAATCACTTTTGTCCAAAATAATTTACAATGTTGTCTTCGACATCTCAGGCAATCTGGATTGACTGGCAGCCCGGGATAGTTTCTGAATGCTTGCCATCCAGAGATGTACATTAAACACTTATCATTAACCAAAGGACATCTCGCAGGGCCTAAGATAGCTCATTTACAATCCACATAGACAGCTCATGATAAACATGAAATGTCTACTGAACATCAGAGAGGAGGGAGACTTACTCGCACAGCAGGATCCCATTCTCCAGCCCACTGCGGAAGTCCTTGTCCCCAAACCGGCGGCCCGTCACTGCCTGGAATCAAGACGGGGAAGATTTTAGCCCAGCAAGAGACCTAGACACCAATTCAAATGACAAACTGTCTTCCTTCAGTCCTTCTCTTGTCTTCATCAATGAAATGGAGGTAAGCAAGTAACCAGGGGTTGTGGAATGTATGTGTGTGTGTGTGTGTGTGTGTGTGTGGGGGGGGGGGGGTGATGTGTACACTATGTTACAATCTAGGGACCAAATGTCCACACAATGTTATACAAAAAATATTTTCAACATTGTGGAGATAATTTTTTGAGGGGAAACTCAAATTTTATAAACAATCTGTGAATTCGATCAAAAATGCCAATAGCCTTTGTATTTTGGTTAGTTACTTATGGTTAAGGTTAGGGCTGGGTAGGGGTTAGGGTTGCCATATTAGGATTAGGGTTTTGTCCATAGAAATGAATGGAGAGTCCCCACAAACTGTGTGTGTGTCTGATAATTTACGGATTCCTGTTCTGCAATTCAACATGGTGGCAACCAATCAATCTAGGATGTTCATACCTCCCTATTTCCATGGACCTGCACTGAGGAGAACTTCAACTTCTACCACCAAAATTCAAGGAAAACATGGACACTCTGCTAACAAACAACCCGTCAAGGTGCAGCTGAAAACAAAAAAAACCGAACATCTGCCGTCTTCCCGCCGACACACATTCAGCAGAGATGTTCCAGGCCGCCGTCTTTTGTTCAATGAGGAGCTAATGAGGTGTGAGGAAGGACCTGATCCAGTTCCTAACAGCCTCCGGGTCCCGCAGCCACCGTGCTTTTGATCAGTCATCACAACACATGTGTTACCAAGGCAACACAATGACACTCACTGGGCGGCCCCCACAGAGAGCATCGCTTTCAGTTCTGTCACTGCTTGCTCATTGCCACAGGACAGATATGAGAAAAAATATGAATATCCATATTAACTATTATTATTATTATTATTGCTGCTAGTATTACTTGTTTCCTTTTCAGGATATTTTGTATGCAGTTTCAATTGTCTGCACTGTACTGATTTGTCTGCACTGTACTGATTTGTCTGCACTGTACTGATTTGTCTGCACTGTACTGATTTGTCTTTGTTCTTTTTCCTCTGCGCACTAAATACATGTTCATCTGCGCACTATGTACCTTGCTGCTGCATGCACAATAAATATAGTCATTAAGGTTTATCTTATGTTACAACTCAAATTTCCATCTGGGGAAGGGGAGGACAGACAGATGGACAGACAGATGATGTCTAACATTTCGTTTATAAAGGAAGTTAACAGATTCCATATCTGGAAAACTAAGATCTCTCTCTAATCGTCTTACTCATAAAACAACCAGGAGCTGCATTAGGCAGAAACCGCGGTTAGTTGGTGACTTTCCGCATAACTTGGTGTCAGGACAGATCTAAACCAAGCTTTGGGTTCTGGGCTGAGAGCAGGGAGGACGCGGAGCTGCCTGGATCTTCTGGGCTACACATCAACCCAAAAAGGTCAGTCAGCAAAGATCTTTTCGCCGGCAAGTACTCTGATAAACAAAAAAGGTGAAAGCCAGGGTGTATTTCGGTAGCCAGTCATAATGACACGCATAAACAACCACTAAGTCAGCCTCTTTGAAGTATCTCAAACTGGATGGATGGATGGATGGATGCCATGTAGGCAGCGTAGAGCTTACTTTGCTCAACACGCTTGCATGAATCATGAATTTCCCTCACAGAGGATTAATTTTAAGCAGATTTATTTATATGCAAAAGACCGATAGCCATTACAAGTTAATGTTTCACGTCTCCTTCTGGAGGCTGAAACATGATGGCTCGGATTCCCGTAAACCTTGTTTGCACAGCTGCAAATAAGCCGACCGCTGCCGCATTCTGCTGGCCAGATCACGCTCGGTCACCCGATCACTCCTCCTCGGACCGCGTCAAGGAGCGGAAGCATCATGCCTCGGAGGGGGCAATCAGTACAGGCAAAGGGTGTCACACCCCAAGACAAAACCGCAAGATGCCAAAGAACAACAAATACTTCACAGCACTGGGGGCCTCAATCGGACTCAGCTGATTTTTTATTATGGAAAAATACATGGAAAAATGTCAAAACCAACTGCAGACACCACACTATAGCCAGGGGTTAAACTCTGTCCCGATCACCTGTGAGTCTGATTCAGAATGAGCTTTAGAATATGCCGAAGACCAGCCAATAGCCAGATGTTAGCAGTCTTGTTGTCATACATGGTAGGCGGTTGAATATCTTCATTTTATCTGCCCCCAAGATATGCAAACCCCGCCACCTCCCGATTCATGAGAAAGAAAAGAAAAAGACTTTTCGGCTCTTAACTGCAATAAGGATCAGGGAACTATTGTATGGTGAAAGGTTCTGAATAGAAAACAACAAACTGAGACATGCAGCAATAATATGCCACGGGGGCCTATTTGGCGACCTCTGACTGGCAGTAAGGCAGAAATCTCCCTTCCCTATTGCCCACAAGGAGAGAGAGACAGTTGGGACATTTCCCAGAATGCCATTTTATGTCTTTATTCCTCAGCCTGATGTCATACTTTGGTATGTCTCGGCACCACATTTCTCAGTCAGAACAATAAGGGCTTGAACCAGAAACAGAGGTCAGTTTTTCTCATCACCTGTGTTGCATGAAATGTAATAAGGGCCCCTGTGATTCAGATGTGGCTCCCAGCCCATCACTGTCCCCGGCATGGCAAAGGCGGGGGGGGGGGGGGGGGGTGTGGGGGGGTCACAGACAGTTTGGAGCCAGGGAATCAGGATTCCCGACATCCATCAGAGGTCATTTAAGGCTGGGGAGGGTAAAGCCCAGAGCATGATGGGTATAGCATCTCTGCCAATCCCTGACAAGGTCACAGGACTGGTTACTCGGCTAGCCTATCAAAACGAAACATGGCGAGCACCTGCTCCCTGATTGGCCATTAATGGACTATTTGAAATTAAGCAGCAGAGCTAATGACAGACAGAATGGCTAAAGTGGGGGCATCCAGAGGGCATGTCCTTCCTGCTTACTCTACACGGAGAGGGTTAGTGTGCAGAGTCAGTGTAATGAAAGCTACAGCTTTCCGTAGCAGACGCTAAAGCTCACTGTAGCGGATGCTAACGCTCATCAAGCTTAGCAAGTGCTGAGTGCAACGGGTGCTATGGGCGGAGGTTGTGGCAAACCGATCCGAGTCACACGGGCCCCCTTCACAGGGCACCAGTCTGTTAGCCTGGACAAGCCCACTGTAGGTCCTTGACAACAATGCAAAGGGGGGCGGGAGGGGAGGGTGTCATTTGAAGCGGCTCCTTTTCAGACTCTGGGATTTACTCCGCTTTGTCATTTCCACAGAATGGGGCCCGGTCATTGTCGGCTTCCAAGCTGCTTTGTGTCTAAACAACAACAAAAGAGCCAGATTTCTTCCCTGTGGGAATTTCATGACACGGCCGGGGACTGTTCTCAGAGCGCCGCTGCCAAGTCCGTAGCTCCTGCCCGCCGAGTTTCATCTGCATCTGACGGGTTCGGGAAGCCAACCTGTCCGCCCCTCGACCACGGAAGCGCCGGCCGACAGCTTGGCGCGCTTAGCGCTAATCACCGCAGTATTTCACTCGGTAATAACCGTTCCTGCGTTCACAGTGAATGCAAATGCAATAATGAAAAACAGCCACCACTGTAATATCTCTAATACTGCTGCGCAATTACTCCTTGCAATAAACTCCAATCAGCCATTACCTACATCATAAACAGAGATATCAATCAGCACTGTAGAGCGACAGGCCAGACATAGATCTGCAGTCCCACTTACCCAGAATTCAGCTGGCTTTGGTTACATCCGGCATTTTATTCACATAGACGATTGGCTCGCCATGTATGACTGAGGAATTCTCATTCCCCAATTGGCTTCTTGAGAAGATTGCATCTTCCAGTACAATTCGAAACACGTGTCTGCTAGCTTTCACACGTCACTGACAAGGGATATCGGACTTTAATCGAATAACGGCAGGAGGCGAGCGAATGACACGGGACCGGTTACGAGGACTGGCTGGAGATTTGGCGTCAGTCGACTATCACATAATTCGAAAAGAGTGTCACTGCAGACAGATGTGCCTAAATGGAAACAGATTTGTCATTTGTCTGAGCTGTCCAGACTGGTTTTCTCTTTCGTTTATTCCTTTCTTGCTGGATTCTATGGGATCCAGGATTACGAAAACGCGTAAACACATCGGGCTTGCAACAAGGGCATCTGTTGTGTGTGCCTCTGTTATAAGGCATATTTCTCTAATTTCCTTCTTGTTTATTTCTACCGAGTAAACATTCGAATAAGGATAAAAACATGACCCCCCCCCCCCGGCATCTTTCAAATGCCTTCGCAAATACCGACCATGCAACAGAACCGTTTCGTGAATGAGTGTTTTCCTCCATTTATATTCTAGAAGTAGAAGCACTGGCTGCCACTCCACTGGAAGTCTACAGTAGGACACAGAGCTGTCGATTCAGCATCTTATGAGTAGGTGTGTGGCTCAGTGGGTTACAATGTTGTGCCTGTGGTCAGAAGGTTGCCAGTTCAAATCCCACTGTTGGCAGAGTGATGTCACCATTGAGCCCTTGAGTAAAACCCTTAACCCCCAGTTGGTCTGGGCACTATCTAACCCTGCCTTCACGGTTATAGGTTGCTTTGGATATAAGTGTTAGCAAAATTAAGAGAAAGTAGTATATGTGAAGTTTCAAATATAACAACATTATGGTTGATAAATGACACATATGGATAAAATAGTATATAAATATATAGTACTGTACAAAAGCCTTAGTTAAATGTTTAAAGCTATTTATCTGGACAGTACTTGCTGAGAAAACACAGTTTAACTGTAGAGTATATGCAAATGAACAGTAACACAATAAAAATTAAGAAGAATTTCTTCTGTTCTCCAAATAGTTAATATCTTACTGGGTGGCTTGATGAACACCGCTTCAGTTCCCAAACCCCTCCTCAGGGGCACCGCAGCTGTTCCACGTACTCGTTAAATTTTTCCGCCAGCTCTCCGAGCTAATGAACTTAATTAGTTAAATAACTCAATGAAGTATTGATTTGCCAAACAGGGTCAAAAACTGCACCCGTTATTGGGCGACTTTAATGCTATAGTGACTTTAGGAGAGGTTTTGAAAGGTGACAGCTTAACAGATATTATGTCACGATCTTCACGCCAGCGCAAAGGTCATTTTGACTGCCTAAAACTTTTGCACAGGATAAAACAGCATGCTACACTGCAGTGTTACCACGTCTCTGCTCCATTCACATCTCCTTCACAAAGCAAAAGCAGGCATGATGTGCTGATCTCACAGACCATTACAGGCCTCCATTAACATCCCGCTGTCTGGAAGTAGTGAACCGGAGCCATACCCAAAAGGAAGTTCTAACTTCTAATGGACAGCTTCTGATTCATCACCGCATGTGTCGCAAGAACTTATAGCAATCTGGGAGCGTGAGAGTTCACACACAAACACGCACACACACAAATAAAAAGCACAAAGTTGCATGCCATGTTACCTAACCACAGATTACATAATCGCAACCAACAGAGACTTTCTACACTGTTACACTGATAATCCAGATAATTCACTCCAGCCAGCCATTTAGCCCCTAATAGCTTTAGCCTTTTATCACCTCATCTCCTGAACGGTGGGCAATCAGGGACTCCATTAACTAAGTTCAGCCTGTTCGCTCGAGGCTGAGTCACTCAGCTCTTCTCCGAATTCAGTCTTAAACATGTTAAAGGTAACAACAAAAAGCAGGACACTCATGGAAGTGTTTTTTTTTCTTAGGCAAAAATGTTCTGAGGGCAGAAAGAAAAATGATTGGTTCAGAGAAATAACCAATCAGATTGTAGTGGAGGTTGGTCTAAGCAACTACAGGAGGTGGGACCAACCAACCAGATGTCTTGGTCCCACCTCCACTATAATCTGATTGGTTCTCTCTCTGAACCAATTTTTTATTCTGCCCTAAGAACATTTTTTGTAAGCAGCACACAGGTGCAACACTGATATTGACGCAGTACACAGAACACATCAGTACCATCTTTGCACAGTAGAAACTTCAGGACACTTATACTGCAGCGGTGAAATGACCACAAAGGTAATACAACGGTGAACGGCTGGCAAAAAAAATCCCCATCCATCAAATTTAAGCATTACCACCTGCAGTATTCAATTCAGAGACTCTAGTCAAATAGGCCATTTCTCAACCCAGTCCTTTGGGGATCCCAGAGAGTCCGCATGTTTTCTCCCTCCTAGCTCCTAACACACCTGCACCAGGAGCAAAGAGCTTGCAAGGAGCAAAAATGTGAACCGTCGGAAATCCCCAAGGATTGGATTGAGAAACACTGCTGTAGACAGCCAGAAGAATCTCGAGCCCCTGGTCTACTAGCACGTCAATTCACAATGAAACCATTCCCCACTGCAATATTTAAGAACAGGAGAACTTTATGAGAACAAGAGAATGCAAAGGAGAACAGGAGAACAGCACTGGTCGGTAACTGGGCTCGGACTGGGCCTATGATGTCAAGGTCATCTAGCAGGGGCACCGGGCACTGATTAGCCAGTAGCATCCGAACACCTCCTGTGGCCTGCGTGTGCATTTCCATGGGTGCCGGACAGACAGGGAGACACAGCAGGAGGCCTGCTCCGAGCTGGGGGGTGATGGATGCAAGCTCAGCACCGCTACAGGCCCCGCGGGA